>JAHZNF010004458.1:0-16154 GCA_027744215.1 Troglopedetes dispersus
TACACACGGAAGAAGAAGTTTCACTACAACGTAGTAGTACCAAAATGTAAGTACAGTACACTACGAAAAGTAACCAAGAAAGAAAATGACTACTGAATATTAGGTATACTTGTTATATAGACAAAATGACCAGCAAAAAGAAAACTAAAAAAAATGAAAATCCTGCGATATTGAAATTTATCCTGAGACTGAGACGCACGGACGGACGAGAAAAGGGAGAATGAGTGAGTGAGTATCATTGTGTGCACTTGCACAAAACACACAGAAAAAAAACGATGATGATGATGATGATACGATAAAAAAATCCCTTTTTATATGAGCGTGGCTGTGCGCTATAATATTTGTATAGGTAGGTATAGGAAGTTAGTTGAAGTAAAAAAGGATCCTAAAAATACACAGATCATCACAGTGGTGTGGAGAAGTTATGGCCAGGCCAGGGTATGAACACCTGAGCTTTTGTAGAAATTACTATTAGATAATTATTATATTAATAATATTATTAATAAATATCCTTCTTCCTTTTTAATTTATATTTGAGAGAATAATTAAAAAAAAAAGATCCAGCAACAATTAATTGGAGAAGAGGGATTCTTTTTCATAATAATAGTAAACAAAATCTTTTTTTAAAAAACGTTTAATACAACAAACTACAACATTACAAGATAAAACACTTTTTTGTTCGTAAAACGTTTTAAATTAGATTACTGTATTATTATTTAAATTTATTTTTGTAAATTAGGCTGCCGGAAAAATTAAACTATTCTCCTCCTCCTCCTCAGTGTATTTTACAATTTGAACTAAATTGACTAAAAAAAATTTAATGTAGAAACCAAAAATATATCTGTAACGAATTGGATTTTCTTGTGTCTGGGAACCTCCTCCTTTTTCCTTTGGAAAACAGTAAGTGCAAGGCTCTCGCTGAACAGAACAGAGAAGAAGAACAAATTATGTAAATGTAACTGTAAAAAGGCTTTTAATCCCGTATAATTTTCTCTCTCTTCAACAAATGTACACGAAAACGACTTTAGAGTGTAAGGAAACGTTTACTTAAAACCTACTTTAGTTTAATAATTATTTATTCGGGCTAAGTATTTACTTGCGACAACTGTGTTGAAGAAAAGGAAACTACTCCGCCGATTAATCACAAAAAAGAGTAATAATAATAATAATTAATTAAGCAAATGGAGGTGTATATTAGTAGCAACAGAAGAAATAGTGGAAAAGAGATATATAACTAGTTGGTGAGATCAAGTTTTTTTTTCGATCTTTTGGAAACGTTAGAAGATTAGTACGAAAGAGAAATAAATAGAGTCAATTTCTGTTTTGTTTTTTTTGGATGCGTGTGTATAAAAAAAGTAATAAAGTAGGGATGTCTGTGTTCTCTCTCACTCACTTTCTGTAACTAAATGTAAGTAATTAACAGATTATTCTGTAAGTTGTGATAAAATTGGTTGCACCTACGGCGAGAAGCGAAACGAAAAGAAAGCAACAGGAGAGGAAGCAAACAAAACAAGGAGGAACAGAAAAAACTATCTTCGTCACTGTGTCCAGCAAGTAGTAGCATCGTCTTTTTTTTTAATGAAACCTGTTGTGAAGTGTATCCAGTTACCATAATTTAATTTATTTACATCGGATTGTTGATTGGCTGGCGTTCGTTTTCAGTTCACCGTTTGTTTGACTCCTGACTTCTTCCACCTACCTACCTTATCCAGATTCAGCTAAGGTATCCGCCCACCACCAAAAAATATCTCTCCTTCAAAATAATTTCGAAAAGCTTTTAAAAAAATTTACAGTTGAATTGGTCGGTTTTGAAGATTTTGTTGTGTGTGTGCCTCCTTTTTTGGAAGGTGGATTGTTGATGATCATGAATGGAATTTGAAGACCTTAAAAATATTTTTTGCGCAGGTGAAATCAGTGCTTCAACAAAAAGCTTCACTTCTTCGGCACAACCAACAGATCGGCTCAAAATTTGGACCCACCAACGACATTATTGGACTATAAAACTACGAACAGTGGAAGGAACCAGCAACATATTAGAAGTAAGGCATTCACCCTCACCTCACCACCACCGCAAGCAAGCCGAGACCAAAATTACTTTTATCATTTGACCTGATCGAATCGGTATCTTTTCAACACAATTTACTATTTATTAGTTCCTCTGACCTGATCAAAACCTACTACACAACTTTATATTTATAATAGTCAGACCAAACCTTTGCCCTTTTGCAAACAGCAGAGAAAAATATTTGACACACGGCTACCACCCACCCAGTTCCATAATTTGTTTTCGCAAGTGATTCACAGAATGTTTGGACAGTGCGTGCGTTGTTGATTGTTGAACACGAAAACAAAAATAAAATACTAAACCAAAATTCCTGCTGTTACTTTTAGTTTTGTTCGTCGTGTTGTTGGCAAGTTAGGAGGATATAAGGGAGTTCATATGGACATATGAGACTTTCGTTCCTTCGTTTAAAACTCGTTGCTGCGGGACCGGGACGGACAATATATAGGACGTCGTAAACCTAAACGAGGTGGTGCAGTCCTTCCTATCATTGGAACAATCCTCTGAGATTGTTCGTGCGCTGCTGCAGTAGTGGGAACGTTTTTGTAGAATTAGGAACTAAGGAAGTCTTCCTGTGTGCTACCACCTTATCAAAATCTAGGCAGCCTTCCTTTGCATATCCGGAAAGGTACTGCTTAACTAAGCAAAAAAAACCACTGATTTCCAAAGACAGTTTCCCTACTTAATAAAATTTGCTTCTCGGCTAAATCAGTTTATGAGTGCTTCTTTTGGGTTCTTCAAATGTAGGTTTAAAATCAACGTCTTGGGACTCAAGAACCCTCGTCGTTATTAATCTGTTTGGTAGACGCGAACAACGAACATAAGATACCTCAACAATTCAAGGTAAATTTTGCATGATGTAGTGAAGTCACCACCATAATAATAATGTCATGTTTGTGCTGTGTTCATAATGGTAGACTTAAATGTATAATTGGTAAACTTGTTTTTATCGCAGGGCAAAACCAACGTTAACCCTGAGAGTGTTTTGGAGCAATTGTTGTTGGGGTGTGCGCGAGACAAGTTAACAACAAATCCTCAATAATAATAACAACAAGAGTTTAGTGCCCTTAAAATCAAGTTCCCGGAGTTGTCTCAACTTTAGTACTAGTCTCATTCTCCGGTATTTCAGGACGCCTTGAATTTGTTATTTTGTGTGTGAATTTTAAATGTAAGGAACGAGCGAAAGCGAAAACAAAAGATTGATTGCGGGTCCGTCAAGTCCAAACTAGTGGGTAGGTTATCTATACACATCATTTTAGATTCAAATAATTGTTGACACACAAACAATAAAATTAATTTCTGTGCTGTGGCGGCAAAATGTATTTTTATAATATTGTATGTATTGTGGTACTAATTTCCTTGCAGGAAAATTGACGAGGAAGCCAAGTTTCACTTATTCACACGTGTGTAAGTTAGGATAAGAATCAAAATCCAAGGATTTAACCAGCAAGATGGTCAGCGTCAATAATAATTGAATTCAGTCAGTCACTGAATTCAAACCTAGGTAATGCAGGTTTAAACATATACAATGTATTGATGAAATGTTCGGCGGTACTTGGCTTCAAGGAACACATTTAAACGGGCTTTATGTGCTTACGATAAACTCTTGAAAATTTGCAGATAACCAAATTGAGACAATAACAGTTTCTGCTCCACCATTATTTCATCATCCTTTTCGGAAGAACTGTCGGTGGTTCTTCGAACAAGGGATATCGAGCCAACAACTAGAATAATGGGACCCCCACTAAATCCGTAACTAATCCCACAACTGCTGGGTGACTTCAACTAAACATGTAAGATGTTTCCAGTAGCTCACCTTACTGTGGTGATGCTCTAGAAAGAGAAGGTGAAGATCTACCGCAGTAAAGGGGAGAAAGAATATTATACGTTATAGTTCATATTTCTGCGACTTCTTTTCATTTTTTGGCTGCGACTTCGATATGTCTTGTATCACCACTTAAGAAATAATTTTACGAAAATAACGAAACGAACAGTCCACAAAACAGCTTCAAATCACTGAAAATAAAGGATTGGAGAGTATACACAGAAAGCAGCCACTATTTTGCTTAAATTAGAAGAACGACAACGAATTCAAATTCAAGTCGAACCTCCGCAGTTTGCAACAACAACGGATACCTTTTTTTAAATAAAAAAACGAAAAAATTTGATGTAATGTCGCTCCTCAACAACCTTCTACAACATTAAGACCACAACTTCATTACAAGCGAGGGAAATTTGTTGTTGGGCGGCGCACTTGAGGAGTGGGATACGGCATATCCCATTTTCTTACGATACTCAAACAAGTATGAAGGAAGAATGAGAGTTGAACACTGCGGGGACCTACTTGTGGAACCCAGTTCACTTCGTCAGCAGCCCTCAACAATTTCTTCACATTGTAGTGATCATCATCATCAGTCCACCACAAACATTCAGTTTTCGGAGCTAAATCAGCTAGAGGTCCCAGGAGTATTCGGCTGTAAGGAAGAGTACATTCTCGACGGAACGGAGCAAAGCTGTGTCTTCGGTTTCACAATAAACGAAGAAGAATGGTCTCTCTTCAGTAAGTCTCACTTGGGTAAGTCCACTGATTAAACCATTGTTGTCACTGATCTAGAAAATTTTTTGCAAGATAAGAATGGATAATTAAAGTTGTTGCATTTTTGTGTACTTTTTGGTGGCATTGCAGCCGACCTAGAACCATATGAACGCAAGAAGATGTGCAGCCTTCCAAAATCGTTCACCCCGTTTTCTTCAACGGCAGTCGGGGATGGCGGTTTGGAAAGCGACCGGAATTTGAACAGAAGTGCCTCTAACTCGATTTTGCTCCGAAAATGTGAATCTTTGAATCCAACCCCATCCCAATTTCTACTGAATGGAAGCGAGCCGAATAACAATAATATTGCGCATCCTTCATCTCTAAGCAAGATGTTGCTCCTCCACAAATCTCAAGAAGGATTTCAGGTAGGTTCCGCACTCCCCATCATTATTCCCAAAGTATTTATTTCTGAAATATTTTCATCCGAAATTCTGGAGAATTATGACTTGAACTTTGAACATGTATTTTGTTTAAAAAAAGGAGGACGAGAAAGAAAACTGGCTTTGCGATGAAGGATGGGAGAGCAAGGAGACATCAGTTTCCGACGCCATCGCTAGCAACACTGCTGCTGATGCACCTTCCTTGAATGATTCGGCTGCGGTCGGAAGTTTTGGAAAGGATGAAGGCTCGTTCATGTGGGAAGCCGGCTTACCCATTGTTGGCCAGAGTGACTTCAAGGAGCGTGAGGTTGAGCTGGAATTTTTGCCAACTGCAAGATTTCCTGTAACCCATTCCTCAACACTTGTGGGAACCATTGGCTCTCACCCCAATCCAATAATCAGTTGTGCAGCGGATCAGGCCCACTACCATCAGCATCAAGACCTCTCCACAACGCAGCAGCAGCAGGCATCGTTCCCTTCCACAGTCTACAACTTCCACTCGATTGATCCCTTGCTTTATGCTGAGTGCTATGACGTTTGGAACGCGAATGTTGGCTCAGTTTGTGACACCGCTAATACCGCAGCGACCCCTGTCCTTTACCCGGATGTTATGTCAATTAATGGATTCTCGTTGCAGCAGACTCAACCACCACCGCCGCAACAACCCGTAGCTGCTGCTGCTGCCACAGGACCTGTTCCGGTTGCAGCCGCACCCGAGTCTGCATTCATTGGATGCTTTGGAGCATGCTCCGGCTCCGACGATAATGATGATCTAATAATTAGTGAGGCGCCTGGAGGAAGGGCTGTTGAAGAACTAAATCCACTGTCAACATTTCTCAGAAAATTTGACGACAAGGTGGCAGCAATCTGGGGTCAACAGGGGAACGCAAGGTGTCCAAATCTTTTGGGTGTGGATGGCTGCATCTCTTCAGCAAGTACACCGCTGGGAAGCAGCAACCCATGGGGAAGCCCCAGCTCCGATATTTCTGCCTCTCATGGGCCACCTTCGGACTACAGATTGCTTCAGCAGCAGCAGCATTCAAAGCAAATGTCGATGGCAGCAGATGCTCTACTCGCGGGAGGCTACGGACTACATCATCATCAGCACCACGACCCCTTCCAGTGTGATCAGCAACAGCAGCTCGGCAGCAGCGGCTCTGGCAACAAGTTAGCATTAGGCGATCTGACGGTTTCTCCACCCAAAGGGAATTACAACATTATGCACTCGATGAAGCAGTACTTCGGAACGGCTCCGCCAGAAGGAGAATATCACATTATTAAGAGAAGCGAGGCAATGTCGTCGATGGAAGAGCTGGAGAAAAGTTTGGCGCTGATTAACCACTGCGACGAGACTGCTAGCTTTGCTGCTTTCAGCTACTCGGGGAAATCGAAGCAGGAGGAGTTTAATTTGAACACCATGTCCAGAGCTCTCGACTCCATTGAGGTCGAGACGGAGGCGGACGAGGAGTGGGAGATTGTGGAGGCTTGTAATAAAGGCAAGGCGCAGGGGTACGATGGAGAGGATTTGCTCACCAGCTGGAAAACACATTTTAGAACGATCGATCAAGTGGAAACGATTGCGTGCGCGAAGGGGCTCAATCTGGTCGAATCGCCGGTCACCACAATCAGCTCTCATCAGATTAATCATAATCTTCCGGAATACAGATTGTTTGACCTGGACGTGAGTTGAAAACAGAATCAAAACCGATTTAATAATTAATTGAGATATTATTAATTAAATACTTATGATTATTTTATGGATCAGATGGACGAAGAATACCGTGTGTTTCAACGACCAGGTCAGACCATGTTTCCAGTGAAGTACAAGGTGTGCCGGCAGAACGAGAAGGGGAATCAAACGGAAGATTTGGGTGTGGATGTTAGCTCTCCACTAGATCCTGCAGCGGAAGTTTACCAGGCTTACAAGATGACCACAGACTGGACAAAATACTTGTCAGTTCCACCCTTTGAGCTTCCCCATCATGGAGCGTTAGGAACTCTTCCTCGAAGCACTACTCCTGTCGATCGGCGAACTGCAACTGCTGGAGTGAATGAGGGAGACAATAATGCTGTGGATTATCAAGCATTGGATTGGTATAATGTAAGTACTTAAAAAAATATTTTTAAACTCTGCAAAATAGATGGATGGAGGTATATAATCATTATGGTCAAAATTGATGTGTATGTATCATCATAATATCCAAGTTAACAAAAAAATGGTGACCGATGTTGTGCCTACACCGGTCAGATGTGTTGTTCCGACCTTGTCCAGGGGAGTGCTAACTTTCTCTCCTTTCATACAACACGGAAGAAGAAGTGGCAGCTTGTCTATATATATGGCCCATTTGGGCACAAAAGAAACTTAAATGACTTTACCCCAGTCCTGCTTTCCTTTCGTTGAGATCTTTTCCCAGATCAGTAGGATCTACTGCTTTGATGTATCAAATACTTCTCTATTCGTGTGTGCATTAAAAGTAAGATTTCTTGGATATTTTGGGTAATATTTTTCTTCTTTTTTTGTGTGCTTGTGTGTGCAGATGTCGAAAGGGGTGGAATACAATGGGATGTGGGGCGAGTGGATCGTTGGTGGTGAGGACACGTCTCAAACAGTTCTCGCGGGTGGAGGAGAATACTGCGATAGTGGGGTTGGTGGTGTCGGTTCGCGAAGCGACTTCTACGACGACATGTTTGGAGAGTATGAAGGAGACTACGACAACCTTTCTGGTATTGGATTCACCTTCCCTGGATTTGTGACCACGAATGACGCGGACACAGATTACGGTCAGTTTCAAGATGTTACCGGTCTCACCGGATGTGATTCGTCTAGTGTTTATGGAAAGCAGGGGAAGTCCAACCGTCGGAAGTAAGTTTTAAAAAAAAACTTTAATTTTGAGAATAAGTTTTATTCTTGTTGGATATTCTTTAAAGTGGAAGTTATATTTCTTTCTTTTTTTAAATTTTGCAGTAAGGCAAGGCTCCGGCCGTGTAAATATTTCTTCATGGAAGGCTCTTGCCGACGGGGAAATGATTGCAAGTTCTCCCATGATTCTGTTACTTGTCGTTACTGGGCTGAAGGATCCTGTCTCAAAGGACAAACTTGTCCGTACGTTCATTGCTTTATTGATGGGTATGCTCAAGCCGGCTTTTGAAGATTTTCTCACAAATTATGTGTACTTCACATTTCACAGTAGTCACAATTATTTTGAATCAATGTTTTTTTTCTTGCAGCAAGAAATTGTCAGGTCAAGAGGATTATGGAATGAGGAGCAACGGGTCAGAGAAGCAATACCATTTGGAATCAGAGACAGATTTTCCAGCTCTTTCTAGTACAAAGAACACAATGGTAAGGAAGGATACCTTTTCGTATTAGCATGATATTACACGAGAGCCGTGACATGGTTTTAATTATTGAAATATAATGGGATATTATATTTGGTTTGCACTTTGCAGTTATCTAGTCGACAGCCAATGTCACTTGGTTTCTCATCCTCATCAGTCGGAGTCGGTGATGGGATCAGGCGTCTGGAGGACTCTCTGGAAAGCCTGACAGTGTTCACCGACAGCAACAGTTCCGTTGTGGACGAAGCAGAGGCGACGGAAACACGGCGGCTCTTTTTATTCGAACGTGTGCGAGCCTCACCACCCTCATCAACAACAACAGGAACAACAGTGGAGAAGCAGGCGAGCATGAACATGAAGCATCATCAGAACGGTGACTCCTTGCCAAGTAGTCATACTAAGTCGACGAATAACAAAGCAACTGTTGGGAATCATCATCATCATCGAGGAGGATCGGAATATCGAGACTGGTCAGACGCTAGCAGCAACAGCAGGTCCCTGAGCAAGAGCAAGAGTCTTGGAGACACGAACTCCTCCTCCTCCTCTGCTCCATGGATGCGTCACTCAGTGAGCCGGAGTAACAGTCACAGTTCAACGACCGGATTGTCCCTTGGAATCCCTGCAAAGGAAAAGCGGAAGAAGAAGAAGCACTAAATCTAATTTGTATTTGAAAGCTTTCACCCAATGTAAATTAGAGAGGAATTTATACTATATAATTGTTTACTTTAAATTGTTTTTTCTCTCTCCTTAACCTCCTCCAGAAAAAAAAAACAAAAAAAAGTTTTGATCAACTTTATTGTTTTTTTTAATCTTTCCTCCTCCTCAAAAAAAGTTTTTTTTCCATTTTCTTCTTCAAACAACGTGATTTCTTTTTTTCTAATAAACTTGTGAATAACTATAGTTTTAGGTGTGTACTTGTAAAACTTATAATTTTACAGCTGAGTTATTGTTCTAAGTTTTTGATAAGGAAGATTCGGAGAAAAATTGGTTGGATTTAATTAATTGTTCAATGAAGTTGGTGAAAATAATGAAGGAGTGAAATTTTTCCTATCATCTAATATTAATCTTTCTTTTTCGATTAATCTGTGAGAACTGTTTTGATCAAGTTATATGATAATCTGGATTATCGGAAAGTTTCAGTTTTTTAATGCATTGTATTGTGTATTTACTATTATTAGTTTTGTAGTTGAAGTGTTTCAGGGTGGTGAAGATAAAGAAGAATTATTGGAAGGGTGAAAGATGAAGCGTTTGCCACGATACTCCTCGACGCTGACGCTATATAATTTCTTCAACTTGTCTATTTATGGAGAAAATATGCCCTAGGAATTGCGCCCTTCTTGGACCCTTACAAAATGATTGGAATTATAATGCACAAACAAGCTACATATATCCCACAATTTGCTTCAAGATTTGTTTTTAGGTATTTTATATTTTCTGGCCAGTATGTAACCCTACAAAAAACAACCAACTCCTTACCACCAATCTCAATATTTTTTGAAGCACTTTGTAGTAGAAGATGCAAAAAAAACCGAAAATTTTAGATAATACTTTTCCGTCGTCAAATTTTTGAAACACCTCCACTCGAAAAAAAGAAGAAGAATAACTGGATTAGTAAGAATGCACTTCTTTTGTAACCTACCTCCTCCACAAATAGTTATGTAATCTGCTAAAAACTCTATAGTTGCATATGGATGATGATGATAACTTACTAATATGCTCCATAATTTTCTCTCTCTCTCTCTGAATGAATGAAAGTGGCAAAAAAAAAGAAATGTTTTTTGAGTCCTCTATTATCAGAGTACGAATTTTTCTTCTAAAAACGTAAATATTTGCAACAGAATTTAACAGTTACAATATTTAATCAAATTATTACCTACCTACCTACCTTATCTAAAGACGCAGAAGAAAATATAACCATAAAAAGTATATTATACATGATATGCGAATTATAAAAATTTTATTAGTTAAACTATAACTAATAAACTATAACTTCAATAACTTGTAGGAGAGGACGGTGGTGCGGGAGAGAGAGAGATGAAGATGAGAAGATGATGATGGTGAAAGGTTAATTAATTATTCTAAAAAAAAATTGCATAATATGTAACATGATCAGCTTGAAAAAAAATTTGTTCTTCTGTTTTTTCTTCCTCAAATTCTAATCAAGAGTAACCATAATATATAATATATTGTCTGAATGAAAGTTTCTATAAACAATATTATATTACCTATTATAGATTATATGATACTGGTTATTCAGCTACAATATATTATATGAATTTATAATAATTAAATTACTAGACAAAGAAAAAAAAACTACAATTACAAGGTTATCTTCTTACTAAGATTGTACTACTAATGTATGTGTTGATGAGATGTGATGATTGTCCATTTTTTTCTCAGTTTGTGTTATAGTTGTTAGGAAAAATTGATAAGGGAAGGAGTAAAGAAAAAAAGAGGAGATGAGATGCAGACAAGGTTTTCTTTTCTCTTTTGTTTGTTTTTTTTCTGCGAAAAATACATTCGTATAAATATTGCAGAAAATAAAGGTGTCGACAAGATCGTCTAAAAGTAAAGGAACAAAAAAAAATGTTTGTAGACGAACGTGTGTATAAAAATAATATAGTGAGGTTATATTAATACAAATGTCTTTTTAAGAATTTCTTTTGTGTGTCTCATCACCTCATCCGACATTTTATAAATATACACCAAACTATATTGTTTCATTGTTTTCCGTTGGATGGAACTAATAAGTCTGTTGGATTTTTTTGGTAACAAAAAAAAGAAGAATTTCAATGGAAAGAAATATAAATTATATACGTATCTCCAAAAAAAATGAGAAGATGGGAAATATATTAGAGGAGATGCGATACAAGTAGCTAGCTACAATTTAAAAAAAAACTGATGAACAACAATATAATTGTTATATTCGTAAGAAAAAAAAATTCTATAGTTTGTACTCTTTGATTTGATTGCTTTTTTTGTAGGAAAAAAAACGAAGGAAAAACAGACATAATAATATGTATTCATGTTTTCTGTTTTTTCTTTTTTTGTGAGTGTCTATGTATTCTCTTATATGACTTGATTCATTTAATTATTATTATTCTTATTGATTGATGAAACTAAAACTTGTATTGACAAATTTCCAGTATATAAAACAAGAAAAAATATATTTCTTTTGTGAGGTGATAACCCAACCACGAAACAAAAAAAGTTTTTTGTGGGTGGCTCATTGAGCAAAGAAATGAAGGAAGTTTGTCACATTGGGATTTTCATGTTTATTAGTCAAGTAAACTCTATACTTTTTTTGTTTGTTCAGAGAGACATGGAGAAACAAAAAAATGTAATGTTTTTTTTGTGCTAAGATGAAGAAGAAAAAAATTTAGGTGTATAATAATTAATTTACAAAAAAATATTATGATAATAATAATATGCACCGCCAACCAAAAATAAAAAAATAAACCGATACCAACTCCGGGTTTATATCAAATAATGTTGGTTAAAATTTTATGCAATCGTTTCAAGAAAAGATTTTTTTGTTCCAAATTTGTTTTCGGAGGTGAATGGAAAATATAATAGTTTTCGTTTTTCTCAAGAAAAAAAAATGTACCTAATAAAGAAGCGGTTGCGTATTATTTATTAAATTAACTAAAAATCATGTAAGTATGAAGTGTATAATGCAATAAGTTTTGTGTTATCAACTTCCTTACTTCCAAAGAAAGAAAAGTTTAAAAAAATTAAGTGGAAAAAATAATAATTTGGCTCTTCAAAATCAAAGTTATCATTTTTGAGAAATTTGAAACCAAATTGTAAAACGCTCATCGGTACATAATATGTATTTTTAAAAACTGTCATGATTTGAATTGAACCATGTAATATTCGATTATGATGATTGTGAATTATTATATTGAGTAAAGAAACAAAAAGGATTAACGCGACAAAAAGGAAAATTATACAATAATAATTATAATTCAAAAAATAATTATTATATAAAAAAAGAGTGAGCGTCATCGAAGGATTCACAGCAAGACAAAATTTTATGAAGAGAGTGAGAGAGATAAGAGAAATATATATTGGGATTTTATAGATAAGAAGGATAATATATTGTGAGAGATGGAAAAAAAATAAATGTTAAAATCTGTGTACACAAAGGATGAAAAGAGAACAACTATTTATGGTGATGAACCAATGAAGAAAAAAAAAGAAATAAATGAAAAAAAGTCTTGCTAAAAAAACTTATATGCTCCATGTCGAACTATAATTTTTTGGCTCATATTATCACACTTATCTTTACATGCAATGCATCGAAAAATAAAAGGTTAACACAGGAAATTTTTATCTGGAAATTACTCATTTGTGAGCACTTCCTTTTTTGGAAGTAATAAATTATCTTTTTTTATTATTCTCATCACACCATTTTTCATGAAGTCATGCTTGATAATATTATTTTTTCTATTAAGTCAACCGGAAATCACCCGAGTCACAGAGTGTCGAGCTCTGCTGGGCTTATCATGACTCGTGAAAAAATGGCACTTTGTCCCGCTATTTGGTGGTATTCCAACATTTTGTTTCGACAAATATCTTCCAACACATAATCCGAGAGAAACAGATCAAAGTTTTGCTCTTGCTATTATAACTTTACAATTTTTTATGATGGTTGAGGAAGAATACAATATTTTAGTTCTAAGATGTTTTTTAAAAGAGTTTCACAGTAATACACGGGTCATCGCTTTTTTGTTGTCTCCTTTAAATATTAACAAGATAATTATAGTTTCTTGTTCCTTTCAAACTAAGTAATTATGGCTTCATTTTTTACGTATTGAATTCTTATTACAATAATTTTTTTAATATGGCTTAATTTCTGGTTTATTCTGTTCAGGCTAAAATCTATACACATTATATAGATATTAGTTCTTTTTTTGTTCATAAAATATGCACGCTCATATAGTATATCTTTATGTACAATATTTTTTTATATAAATTACATTGTTGTACTTAGAATTATTAGTTCTTACCCAAAAACAAACTGTTTCTCAATGCCATAATCGCTTTTTTGTTTATCTATAATCAAGTTATATGAATCAGTAGACCTTTTCAGTAATTTTTTTGACGATACCACCATACCACCTCAGAGAAAAAAAAATAAGAGCAAAAAACATGAGACACTGCTTGCTTCGACTTTGTTTTTTTAGGGCACACGTTATAGAAAGTTCAGTAAAGAGTTCAACTATATTAATAATAAATAGCATTCACGTTATTTTAGAAACTGCTCTTCTAAAATTTTTTGTTACTTTGTTCTTGCGTAGCTAAAAAAATCTAGATTGTAGAAATTATTAGTACTTTCTTTATAAACTTTCCTTATAAAGATACAATGTTGTAGCTACAGACATGGTTGTTGTGTACGTAGTATTTTATGTATAATTTCAAAAAGTATACATGTGAACATATAAAATATTTATGCGCTCAAACATATTTACACAAGAAAAGCTTATTATACTTTTTTGGTTCGTCGGCTCTTCGCACAAAAAAAAACAATAGTAGCAAATGCGTCAGAATAATCATTCTTTTTTTTTCTTGTTTTATTTATTCAAGCAAAAAACAAGTTTAACGGAGACATTTAAGTTGCAAAAAAATTGTCTACTAAAAAGTAATAAATAAATTATGTCTACTAATATATTGGCATTCCCTATAACTCTAGTATGTATTTTTAAAATCGTACGAATACATTTTACACCAGCAAGACACGGCACGGTAGTTTTTAAAAAATTGTTATATCGAACGGAAGAGTCTTTCGTTGAGTTACTTCTTAATAATAAATTTTATATCCTATATGTACATAATAATAATTTACTACAACAAAATCATGCTTAACTAATAAAAATCGAGTAATTAAGGTATACATCTCAAATATAGCTTATCTAGAACTAATCAGCCAGCAATATATATATTATGTATGTATGTCAATCAAAATTAAACTCGGAAAAAAATGATCCACTTAAATAAAAAAATTTCTGAATGCGTTTCATTATACTGCACAAAAGTCGTCCAAGGTACGTTTTCAGTGACCGTCACTTATCAGCTTATAAATTATATGTTATTAGAGGAAAAATAATTAATTAAAAATTAAAATTACACGATAAAAATTATTTTGTTGACGTGTGTGCGTTAGTAAAACCTGCTTAAAAATTTGACTGACTGGATACCGTTACGTTATTTCGAGAACAGTTTTATATGGATTCCTGAATGTCGGTTTGCAATTATGTCTCGCTCACTGACATTGCAGATGACACTCCATTGAATAAATTTTTTATTGATAAATTGATGTGATGTGTATTTGTGTGTGTGTGTGAAGTATAGATTTTGTTTGTATGAACTACGATGATCCAGAGAAAAGTCGCTTTTTAGACGAGTTGCTCAAAATAGATTAGGAGAAGAGGGATCTAGCAGAAAATCCTAGTTTTTCGCAAAAAAAACGGCCACATATGTATGTATCTTCTCTGGGTTGATACGGATTCTCTTCTTGACTTGATTAGGGATAGTTTAAATAATTTAGCAGCTGCGCTTCGTCGCCTCCTTCGCTGCGACTATGAGAGGCGTGAGGCTTGTCAGTGGCTTCGCTTTTATCAGAAATCTATGTCTTAGCAGTTCAGAAGCAGTCTGTCGTGCATCCACGTCCACTTCTAAGCAAGCGTCTAAAAAGTCTTGAAACTCTTGGGTCATCTTGTCCCGATCCTTAATTTCGGGCTTTCCATTAGTTGCTATCAGGTAAAGTGCCTGTGAAGCAGGAGACAAAAATTAAGTATTTAATAATAGCTCCACGCTAGCTCACATCCATCAAGATCACATTTAACAGAAAAAATATTTAAGACGAAGAAAAAGTAAGTACTATGTACCTTAATTGGGTTCTCGTTGAGATATGGTGGTTCCCCGTCAACCATTTCAATAGCCATTATACCGAGAGACCACACATCCACCTAAAAAATCAACAAAAGACAAGTATAGAATTACACATGACTGAGCACAATTGAGTAAACTGAGCTGGTTGGATATTGCTTTTTTAAGAAACTAACCTTTGGCCCATATTGCTTTCTCGTTACAACCTAGAAAGAAAAGAAAGAAAAACGGTAATATTCTTTTTTTCGCACATTTGTTTGCAGATCAACTCGACACACTTCATTTAGTTCGCAAGTGAAAGTTATTTTCGCTTGGAGATGTGACAAAAATAATTGCTGCTGCCTGTGTAGATATACATAACGTACGTACCTCAGGAGCCATCCAATACGGAGTTCCGACCATCGTCGTTCTCTTATTCTGTTCGGGACTGATTTGTGCACAGAATCCGAAATCAGCTATGAAGAGGCAAAGTGAAGTAGAAAAAAACAGTTATATTTTTTGTCACATTGTTACATTCTTTCTTCAAGCGTGTTCGAATTCCATTAAAAATGCAGCGCCATAAATTATTCACATTGTGAATAAAATGTAAAATGAAATGTACACAATTCATTGTTTTTATTCGTGGAAACCACTTTTATAAAATTCATTGAAATTTTTTTTTCTAGTTTTGTTCCTTTCCTTACCCATAGCTCATCTCCAACCAAATATGAGTCCAAATAGTTGACCACATTCGGATGCTTGTTTTGCCGCATCACCAGGATTTCATTGATAATTAACTCTTTCTTAGGTTGCTGCTTAAGGTTCATCGTTTTGATAGCTACTTGTTGGGCGGTGGAAGCCTCCAGCGCGGTATACACAGTTCCGGAAGCACCCTGTCCAATCTTCT
>JAHZNF010004459.1:0-13045 GCA_027744215.1 Troglopedetes dispersus
GTGGTACTCCCACGTCTTACCATTGACCCCCAGGGGTCAAAACCCAAAATTTTAGATTTTGACCCCTGGGGGTCACGGGGGTCAACTGAAAGACGTGTGAGTACCACCATTCGATTCCTCTCGTCAAGCCGGTTCGGATCCATGTATTACTTCCTGAATTCAAGCAAATTTTGCCAAATTTGCAAATTTTATGCAAATTTTTCGCAATTTTTTAAATTTTTAAAATAAATTTATGCAAATTATATGCTAATTTGAAAATTTTCACCTGGCGGAGCTAATATCCAGCTTTCCCATCCTACATCCTGGAAATCGACGAACATGGCGTGTCTTTGGCAGAGGTTTCGCTTTCGATTTTTGTTGCGTTGGTTTTTCCTTCGTCTCTGAACTTGGGCGGATCTGTAGTGTCTGGAGAGAGTGTTTGCGTCTCGGGTTTTGGCGGGGTTGTGGCCGTCGTCGGAATAGGTGAAGAGGACGACTGAGTTGACAGGAGGTTTGTTCCGGTTCTTCTTCTGCCGTCTGCAAAATAACATGAAAAATTAGTCTCATGACATATGACAGAATTAAGATTGGCATAATGTTAGCATCTCAGAAAAAGGAAGAGATTTAGAGAAGCTGGCAAATAAATGGCAAACAACAAATTAGGTTGCACTTTGAGAAGCTGTGCGATGTTCTCGGAACTCGTAGCTTTCGTGGTTGACATGAAAAGTGATAATAGTGTATCATGATAAAATGCCCATAGTGAAGCAGTTTGTTTCTTTTTTTGTTATTAGTATTACTATTACCACTATTATTATTTTGACGTCATGCTAATGGTAATAGCCAATCTTTTTTGGGGATGCTAGCACGAAATGCTTCCATCCAATGAGTGTTTTCTTATTAGATGTTACGTGTTCACTTTCAAGCTTTTCCCATTCTTTGATCCAATAGTTCACCAACCACGGTATAGAAGAATTTCACGACTTCAAACGAAACCCTAATTTTCCAGCCGAAAATAATGACAAAGTAGAAATATATTTTTTTAGGCTCTCATCTCATCATATTGGTAGCTTATTGTGTACATTATTCTTATAATAATACTAGTTTTCGACAAAAATTCATTTCTCCGACAAAAATTAATACATAAAAAAAAGTTTTTGCCTTGACTCCTGCTTATGAAAGACACTCGTATAGAACGACACAAAAAAGTATGTACCATTTAGATGAAAATGTGGTTTTCTCCATGTAATTATGGTCGATTTCATTTTCCTTCTTGTTTTGTCTATGTACTTATCCGAAAAAATTACATATCATCAGAGAGTCACAGAAAGTGAGGGAACACACTCTATTTCTCATAGTTGCATTGCATGATGACGCTCGGATTATCACGATGATGCAGTGGAAGAAGAAGAGTGTGTGTATTCAAGTGGAATTTCAAAGTGCATGATAGCTTAAAAGAAAAGAATTCTGTCAGTCACTGTAATTTTCTAGTTTCGGGACGTAACATTTTTTCCACAATAATGACACAACAATAATACTTTACATGAATTCAAAGGAAAAACAAAAATAATAATAATAATTCATGCACCAACTTTTCCGTCCAACTACAATAACATCCGCGCGCAGACAGAGAACATATCATCCACGAACATCTAAATACTTCCAGATTTTTACGTGTATCAAAAGCAAAATAATAATATCCTTTTATATCATTCTATCACAAATTGTGTATCACAGATTGTGCGCTGATTTCTCAAGTTAACCGTTCTGCTGCATTCATGTTCAGCTTAATTTTGGTGGTTGACCTTTTGCCATGCTCTTATTTTAAAAAATCCAACATTTTGTCATTCAATTCACACTTGATAATCATTAGCATAATGTATCCATCACCATATCCCTAAGCATAAATATCAATAGTTAAAATTTAAAAAAAAAGACATTCCTGTCAGCACAAATGTCCCTTAGTAAATCCTCTGATACATCAGGTGCACATTGCGTGCTCTTCATACATATCACTAATGTACAAAAAAGACCCAAAGAAGAAATCTCAAAAAAAGGGCATGTTTCTCTCATTGTTGGATTTCGAGCAAAAGTGGATAAAGAATATTTTTGTGGAAAATAAGTAAAAAGAGCATGATGTTGTTGTAGTATAAGTGAGCTTTGTCACGTTTGCCCATTGCTAACAAAAGAGCACACGTACCACACATACATTCAAATGCAGCAGTCTTTTGTGGACCAAGCAAAAAAAAGGGCCTTGCGCTTGTGCGCCCTGATCCTCCGCTCTTACTCTTTTTTTTATTTATTTATTGTGTTTTCTATAAGCCAACTCAAGGTTCAGTGTTAGGGAAAAGCATGAAATATAAATAAAATGCGTACATATACTTTGAAAACACAATCACTGCATATATATTCCTTCTCGGAAAAAAACATTGTGTCGGTAAAACTGAAACAAACAATCCTGTTCTTTTTTTTACTGTTTTTAGCCAAAGTTATGCACTGGACATTTGTATAATAATTTGTAGAGTGGTAAATACAAGTACATAATATTGTACTCCTTTATTACACTTTCCTCCACTGTTGCACGTTTGTCTGGGGTAAAAAAACAACAAAGGGCCAACCAATTGTACTAAATCAAGCAAAACACCTCCTCTTTCTTATTGTCGGTGTGCTATTTACTTAATAGCTACCATATTGTGTGATCTACTTAAAAACCCCAAAACCCATGTATAAAAAATTTTGTCGGTAGGTTTTGTATGTGGTGTATTCGTGTATACAATCATGTAGCTTCTTTTTTAAACACATGTTTGAGTGCATTATAAAAATTCTTTCTTAAAGATAATCTTTTATAATATTTTTTTTCGGATGGTATGGGATTTATTGTCCGGTCAGTTTACTGACTTTCTTCTATAATTTTTTCTTGGCTCTTTGGTGTCAATATCACGACTTCTTGTCATAATAACAAATTATACTAATCCCATAAAATTTTGTACCATATGCAGTGCATTTAACCACATACAATTTTCAATAAAGTCAAAATAGTTATGCACTCAATTTGATGCATATCAGAATTTTCACAATTATTTTCCCAACCTTTCTCATAAATAAAACCTTTGTCTACAATATTTCGCACTTACTTCTTTCCTCCATAAAACTGGCGTTGTAAAAAGTGTAAAAAAAAGGCTGTATACATATGTGCATCCAAATTTTTATGAAACCAGATGGCTCATTATTATATATACTCAAGGTGAACAAAAAAAACAATGTTGTTTTTTTCTGTTCAGAAAAGTCAGGAGAGACGGAATGGAATCAGTTTGTCTGATGTGATGGCTAGACATAATGACCATAGGAGAGTGAGTGAGAGCAAGAAGCACTGGTTCATGATACAAAAAAAAACACAAACTCTTAAAAAATTCAATCCAAGTTTTTCTTTTGTATGCATNTGATGTGATGGCTAGACATAATGACCATAGGAGAGTGAGTGAGAGCAAGAAGCACTGGTTCATGATACAAAAAAAAACACAAACTCTTAAAAAATTCAATCCAAGTTTTTCTTTTGTATGCATCAACTATCTAATATGCACACATGTTTCATGATATAGATATAAACGTGCATCAAAAGATGAGGGAAAGAATATTATAGTCCGATTCGAGATCACACGGAATATGTGTACCTTCAAAAAAAAACCTCAACAGAAAGCGTAATCTTTCCCTACCCCATAAACTATACGCAACCCTTTTCTCCTCTCACAAGCAACAATCATTATTATTAACATCTTCTCAGGTAAATCCTTTACACTGGAGTAAGTAAACATATTACAATAAATTCACCGAAAAAAAACAACAAACGATAAAAAATATTTTACGGTATACGAGTACACTTGAGTGTGTGCTATAATAAAAGTGTGCACGAAAGGTAATGTTATTCAAATAAAAAAATGTAGAATAACGTCTGTGTGGCATATTGTAGCGTAAACTATCTCGAAACAAGTTAAAAATCAGCGGCATGACAAGCAAAGAAGGGAGAAAAATATCCTCCCTATTTTATTTTCGTTCATGTTGAAATAATGCTAATAATAATAATAATAATAATAATAGCATCATCCACTAATATCTCGTCGCAACGTATCAGAGCATATCTAAAGAGCTGGAGCTTGGAACTGGAACTTCATTATCAAAAAAAGATAAGTATACAGATTGCATCATCATACCCATAATCATAATCTTTTTCAAGAAAGCAAGGTAAAAAAAAGTAAAATTATAAAAAAAAACTTGATGATATTATGGCATCGCAGCTTCAAAGAGAAGAGAAAAAGCGATGACGAGGTTCTACTAGCAACCTCCATAATCATCATAAAAGTTGAATTGGCTACTAAATTATCAAATTCCTTGGGAAATACACATACATTCACTTTTTGGAAAGTCGTACGGAGATTTATCCATATATATCTACATACTAAATACCAATGTGTACACTACTTTTTTTGCTTACTGGACTCAATAAATAAATGAAGCTGAATATATTTTGATCATCATTATCATCATAGTTGCATCAAGATGCTCTTTTGAAGATTCAGAGACCCTTTTTTTTTCAGAAAAAATCTCCTTCTTCTTAGTTTCTTCTGATGCGTTCTACGTATTTCTCATAATAACAATTGTGGATGAAGAAAGCAAGTTTCTTGAAAATAAAAAGTTGATGATGAAGAAAAAGATGAAGATGCGTGATCATGACTCGTATAATTTCAGAGGAATCTGCTCGACACTTTTACATTATATAATTTGTGCTATCATCACTCCTGTGCGGTGGTGGTGAGTAACCTGTTCGTTTTTAATTCCCATAAACTTACTTTTTTCTAAAGATGGCTCATCATCAACAATCAAACAACATCATATCTTTTACGCACCGACACAATACATTTAACATAATATAAGCTCTTTAATCAGCTTTGTGAAACCAAACTAAATTTGTATAACGTACAAGAAAAATGATATATCCATGATTTCATCTGTCATTTGTGTGTTTTCAAAATTATTAGTCCAACTTTCATCATAATGAAAAGTATAAGTTGAATGGAATTATCTTTTTGCTTGTGTCAACACAATATTCATTAAATACGAATTACGATTATTACGAACCACTGAATAGATAAGCAAAAATTCATTTACCTATATATCTAGATACAAATGAGAGGAAATTACATCATAAACTGCACCCTATTACACATTTGTTCATTAAGAGGAAAGTAAGTGAAAGAGATTGTAGAACGGTTTCACTTCAATGAAATCGCATTCCTTCCTCCACATCATCATCAGATCACTATTACAAATTATGATCTGGAAAGCTGATTATTACAATGCAGCGGAGTAGAATGTCGGTGATTCAATTTAGAAGAATAGTGAATTAAAAGCTCTTATAAAATTATTATTATGCAGTCCGTTTCATTTCATAAAAGACCGCGAGTCATCATTTCATCATCATCTCCTCTCAGCAGCAAAAGGAGAAGAATAAAGTGCGTGGGAATCACTCAGCCGTTGTTGATGATACGATGCAATTAGTTTGCTTCGTTTACTTTATCGCTTTCGCTACAATAGACGAAGGAACACATAAGGCCCGACGACACATTATAATAGTAAGAAACGCGTTCATTAGATTAAAAGGCAAGGCAGTCGGAGGAGACATGCAGATCTTCTTGTTACCTAATAATAATAAGAGTTTTTGTGGTGATTCCAAACAACAGGTACATGGGAAATATGAAACAATGCTTCATGGCACACAATATAATATAATATATTGTATCATGTATGAATGATCTGCATTTAAAAAGAAGAAGAGACCCGACCGACAACTCACAGACAACTAATTTTTGAGTGGAGAACACACGAAAAGAGTCCCTCACAGAAACTCAACCTATTTTTTACAAGATGTTGTAAAAAGGATGCCGCAACTGGATAATTTGCTGCGGTGTTTCGTGGTGTTTTCGGCCAAAGGTAAGGAAAGGTAATGTCTTGCTCGAATGGTGCAATGTTGGTGGCAATTTTGACTCGACATTAAATAACACAGCGGAGCCTCGGTTCTGATGAGAGGCGCGCACACACACATACAGATACATAAAGCGACAAAAGGATGAATGAAGAAGAAGAAAAAAAGAGCAATCTTATTAAAGAGGTAGGAGGTTGCAATAATATGGTAACCTGTACTTACTCATTGGACTTGATGAAGCCGTCGTCGGTGGCCACCCCCACTTCCGTTGGCGACGTCGAAGAGGACACCACCACCGAAGAAGTGGTTGATGGCGTCTCCGGCACAGACGATGAGAGGGATTCAGCAGAAACCTGAGTACTTTTTGATGATGACCCGTTTGCCGACGTCGTCGCGGTCGTCTTCGTTGATGACTCAGTGGTGGTAATAATATTGTTACCTAAACTACTTCCACCAACAACCCCCGCACTAACACTTGGTTCAGTAGTATCATGATCATCAATATCTCTTCTCACTCGCAAATTATGCTTCTGAACAACAGTCTCATGAGGAACAAAGTGGCCCTCGTTAGTCACTCCGACTATCTCAAGAACTAGCCCGTGGTTCCACTCTGGATTGCTCATCCATCTGTTTACCGCAGGGAACACGTCAAATGTCAGCCAAAATGAAGAGGTTCCATTCCGCCTTTTACTCAGAACCACATGCTTGCTGTCAATGGGATAGGTGATGGGCTCCAGTAAACGAGTCTCCTCGGGTTTCGCAGACTCTGGGCTTGACGCTGGCTTCACGATATCATGAACCAAAATTCGCACGGCTCTCAGCTGCTGCTGCTGTTGATGTTCATCTTGGACCACCTGACCCTGACCGCCGACACTATCACCACTACTACTGCCGCTCCTACCATTCCCACTATCACTGATACTTTCTCTATTATTTCCACCACTCTTCACTACGAAAGCACTACTACTCGGGTTCGCGTGATCCACGGTGATGGTAAATGGGACTCGGAGTTCTGCCCCGTTTACTGTTTCCATTGACGGGATTGCGTCCAAATTGAACTGGATGTGGTTCTCACGACCTTCCCAGGAAGACGATGGCTCTTTGGGATTACCTGGAAAATAAATGGGCAAGTCAATGGGTAACAAAATTGCTACATAGGCTTCCCAGCTCTACCTCTAAAAAATTGCTGTGCCTCCTTCAAATGCAGTAATAATGAGTATTAAATAGATAAGAGATCAATATTATAGCTCCCTTTACTGCCACTAGCAATTCTCTTGATGCCCTGCCATCCAATCATTTATTATCACCATCAAATACATATACCTACATATTCTCTCTCTTTGCAAAGTGCAAAGGAAAAGACCTTCACTTTTTATGTAATAATCTTGTGCGAGCAATACCAATATCAACATCTTCTTTTGTGAGCAGAAAAAGAAACCCATCAGATACATACAAGATGGGTAATAATAATAATAATCTCCCTTTTTTTCTCTTCTTTCTTCCTCTTGAAAGCTTTACTTGGCTCACTCACTGATCTAATCATTGCCTGGTCGTGTTTTTTTCATCTTTTACACAACACCACCACGACACACAATAGTCAAGATTCGTTGATGATCTTACTACAACATTGGTTCTTTCTCACAAAACTACAATAACAACGCATTATTATTGTCAGTTGCTATTCTCCCCAAAGAAGAAGAAGACTATTCTCCATTCTCCTTTTACTCCAAAAAAAGTAGAGTAATAAAAAGCTAGTAAATAACATATTTTTGATGTTGCCTTTGTGTGGAAAACACAAGTAAATTATTGTGGTTTATGGCTCAATTCCACTAGAACACACCATATTATATATACGCGCGCATAAAAACTAGAGACAAACCATGTTTACTTCGTTATTTTTTACTTCTCTCGTATTTGCTTGCCCAATGATCCTTCGGTTCTATATGAGGGTCGTATTTACAAACTAACACATTAAAACGACACAAGTCAGCAGGCTGCTTTTTACTGTTTTTTTTTTGTGGTGGCAAAACGAGAGAGGAAGAAAAATGCTCGTTTTCTTCGTTGGTTTTTAGTTTGAGATGCGATTTATTTCTACTGAGCTGATAAAGGTGTTTTCGCTACAGTAGTAAGAACTTTCATCTCATTTTCCTTGAACGCGCACTTTGCTTTTTAATGTGCTTACCTTTGAATGAAGAAAAAAAGGAAGCTTGATATAAATGGCAGTTTTATGGCTTTCTTGGACAAAAGAATCAGTGGAATATATAGTGTGGTGGTGGTGGAGAAACACAAGTAGCAAAATGATATATTAGTACTGTACTGTTAGGTAGCACAGGTTCTTTTTTTTTTGTTTGTATGTATGTATCTCTCTTTTTTTTGTTTAAAAACGTTCACATATTTTTTTAAAGTAATGGATAAAAAATAAACTTTGCTTTTTAATGTGCTTACCTTTGAATGAAGAAAAAAAGGAAACTTGATATAAATGGCAGTTTTATGGCTTTCTTGGACAAAAGAATCAGTGGAGTATATAGTGTGGTGGTGGTGGAGAAACACAAGTAGCAAAATGATATATTAGTACTGTACTGTTAGGTAGCACAGGTTCTTTTTTTGTATGTATGTATCTCTCTTTTTTTGTTTAAAAACGTTCACATATTATTTTAAAGTAATGGATAAAAAATCCTCTGTGTCAAGAAACAGTAAAAATGAAGATTGTGGAAGAAAGGATAATCTTACCGGGTTGCTGATAAAACGTCCGTACAGTGTTCGCCGTTCTTGTATGTCTTCCAGGTAAATTGAGATTGGAGGTGGGGAACTCTATCCCCGTTTGCTTTTGATAAAGATCAAGAAGATACTTGGGGATTTTAATTTGTTTCTTCGAGTCCTTCGGTCGCTGAGACCTTTTCGCCATGCCAAATAAATTGAGAAATTTGGACTCGAGTCGCTTCAGCTGCTGGGGTTCCACTGTACGAGAGATTGTCACACTCTCGTAGTCATCATCATCGTCCTCCATTTCCTCTGAAGTGTTTTCACCTTGCTGCTGCTCATCCGACTCTGAGGAATCTAGATAAAGTTTTTGGTGCAATTTGGAAATATTCACACAATTTTATTATGAACGGACAAAGTAAAGTAATTTTGTCTCTTTGAGTGAGAAAGCTGTAAATACATTTCCACGCTTCATGGAATGAATTGTAGGACCAATAATAAAACCTTTATGAATGAAAAAAAATTATTGATGAGTGAGGTGTAATATACCGAAAAGTACACTGACCTGTCAATTGATTTCCAATAGAGTGATCAAAGAAGACAGAGTCCATGCTCAGAGTCGGAACTTGAGGCGAAGCTGTCAGTCCTCCCAATAAACCAATTTGATGACCGTTCTTATTGTCAAACGCTCCATTCACCAGCAAGCCATTGTATCTTCTCATTGTTGAGACGACAGTATTGTAGACGCTATTATTATTATTATCACTACTTTGCACACTAGCTGTCCTCTGAGAAGAAGATGACGAGGAAGAAATTAGAAGACCACTATTAAAGTCACTCAAGTCGATGATGAAAAGTACGGTAAAGAAGTATAGGGCACAGGGTCTTGTCAGGAGGCTGCTGCTGCTTATCCTTCTTTTACTCCTAATACTACTACTATTATTACTACTACTACAATTCTTACTACTCTCATTGTTATGATTTCTACTAGCTTCGCATTTGTTTACTCTTCTCCTGTTACAAATGCAATTATCGTTAAAACTATCGTTATTACAGCTTCTAATGTCATTACTCATATTTTTATTATTATTAGGACAGCAGCTTATCATCGTTGAAGATCCTGCAGGAAAAGTGGTGCTGGTAATTACACCACAAGGTGACGAGGACGAAAGACAAATTCTGGGACAATTGCTGTCATAGCTGAAATGGTGGAGAGTGTCTTCGTCAACATCATCATTATCGTTGCTGGTAATCCTTCTCCTCAAGGGACATACGGTTGCTGCGCTTCCCCTCCCTCGCATATCATCATCGCCTTGATCATCTTCAGGACACCTTGTGTCCCCAACAAAGGAGCAGCAGTCACTCGTGGTAATGATATCATGGTCCTCATCCTGAATCTCATCAAGTATGTAGTAATGATCGCAAAGTTCCGTTGCTGAACCCATTTTTCTCACAAGATCTGCTTCCGTCCTTCCTGTTTCCATTGCGAGGCTGTTTATTCGTGCATTTAAAACACGCACCAGGAGCTCACTCAACTCGCTAATTAGCATACGTGAGCCAGAGGGAAGAGTCAATCGAGAAGATGATGCACACACAAAAGGTAATAATAATAAATCGAAAGAAAAATACGGAACTAAGAAGTGGCACACACAGTGAGAAAAAAACTCACTATATTGATTGTTGTGGTTGAGTCCAACTCAATAAAGTATTATTTATTTATTCACTTCATTCACAAAACGTGTGAGGATGTGTCCAAAGAGCTGCGAAGAAGAGAGACAAAATGACTTCTTCTTCACTCACTTCCTTAATTCCTCCTGCTTGCCTCTCACACACCAGCAACAACAGCAGCGGTTCCTTGCATATCACCAAAAGACAGTTCGTGTGTTGGTGTCTGTTCACATTAGAGAGTATATTTCTCTCAGAGTTAATAATAGTTTTTAAAAAATTGTTTATCGAACAACAATGAAATTGGTGGTGGTTGTGATGATGAGGATGATAAAGATGAGTGTGAAGCACTTCACAAACTTCAGTTTTTTTTTCTCGCAGTAGTAAAAATGTCTCCTTCTTCCTTTACGTTTCGTGACTGTTATAATATGTCTCTTCTTTAGTAGAAGTGATATAAAAATTCACAAAAATAGGCAAAAGTTTTAGGAGACACGGGAGCAGGCATACGTGTTTCAACTCACACATATACATGATATACTCTCCACTTCAGGTAAAGGTTGAACAAAAGGTAGTGGAGAAGAATGATACTTTATAGTTTTATGATGATTATTACTGCATTTAATATTATGTGGAAGATGAGAGACTATTATCAAGTGACTCCATTACATGAAGGTTCTCTAAGGAAGAAGCAGAAACCTTCCAAGTGATCTTGTGAACCGTATTTTGAACACTGTTGTGAATGAAATCCATTCAATCAGGTTTATACCTGTTGAGCAACGCGAGAACGCCAGGCAATGCTGTGTCGTGTGGTTGTGGCAATATCTTTAAAAGGTGTTTTGTCTTTACTCTCTGCTACTACGTCCACTTCTTCAATAGCACACACACACATGCACAATATTACCAATAATAATAAGATGTGATGAGGCGATTATTACTGCAAATAATAGCTTATCGTAGTAACCACCAACACCGTCATCATCATGATCATTATTATTGTGATGATGCTCTGATCAACAACGTCCATACTACTCCAATGTATTTTTGCACTAAGTACTACTACTTGGTTGATATGAGATGAAGAAGATTCATTCTACTACTAGCATGTGTGCATATATTTTTAATGACTGCTAAAAAGATGAGCCATGACAAGAAGACACACACACACACACACACACACACACACACTCAAATCACACGGGTAAGAAGTTCTCTCCTTTTCGTAATGGTTTTATTAGTAGTCTTTATCAATCTCTGTTGATGATTCTTCCCTTGTAATGTCCATGTGCAGCTTTGTATTTACTATTCATGAATATAAAGGGGGATGTATCCAACAATGCTAATTTCAGCTAATATTATAATAGTTTTTTTTAGGAAAAAAAAGAAACGTTTTATCATACCTTGCTTATGTGTTTTGACAATTAGTTACCACCAAAAAAATATTTAATGATTATATATAATCATGATCATAAGCAAGTAAAGAGAGAGACTTCACTTACACTTGTGTCCACACTAAAAAGTATTTAGGGGCAGACGCAATGCGGTTATATGACGACTCTGCGACTGTTCTCAACTGACTGACCGAATGATGTATCAGTATATTAAGATTTACATTAAGGTAAGAAAAGAACGAAGAAAACAAGAGGAGTGACGGGATGGATATGTGAGGATAATGATGATGCCGTGAATTTTTCTCTCTTCTGCTGAACTTTATGATATTCTTTCGTTGTCTTTACGGACGCACCACCACCACACATTGCACACGTACCGAGTGAAATAAGAAGAGGTATATATAAGTTAATACATGACACAAAAAAAGTAAGTAAAGTGCGGTGGTAAATTTGTGATGGTGGTGGTGGTAATGTGGATTCATGGTATTTTTTTCGTATTGTTGTACGGGGATGAAGAAGTGAATGCGCATTGTCTATAGGATACCTGTACACATTGTAAAAGAAACAATATAAAAAGGACGGACGGATAAGAAGAAGAGGCAAGGCTCACGGCATGCAATAAGTATCCACATTATTTAAAAGAATCATATTATAGCTTTTTCCTTCATAATCATCATCAGAGATACCTACCGGAGGAAAAAACTATAATATTATTATATGCTTCATTGCATTATTATCCTGCTACAATATCCGCAGTTCATCATAGATTTTTATTTCACAAGGATGATAAAAGTGTTAGTGTGCTTAATGTAAAACTGTAAAGAAATGAGGAAAACCGAACCGGTTAATATTGCACGTAACCGTGCGCAGGCAGGCAGGGTTTCAACGTTGCCGAGCCATTGATTATTACTCGCGCAGCAGCAGTGAACAAATTAAGTTTCTGGTCAGGATCGACAGTGCAATCATGTGCTTTATGCTTTGATGAGGAGTTGGTCACATTTGAAATTATTATTATGAAGACGCGATAATATTATGCATATTCACCCTCACCATAGTAGATATCCTCTCATCGTGGAGGATCGTCATTAGAACAACCAATTTTTTGAGAATGAAACTCATTTGAATTTTCAAGAATATTGAATAATGAGCACATACTTCACACACGTTCATAATGTCCATCCATTCCGTTCCGTAGCCATATATGAATGTAAAAAGGTGTGTATAATATCTGCATAATTTTTTTTTCTCTCTCTCTCTCACTCTGCTTCAACGAACATTCTGAGTAGTACGGAAAGGAGCAGGAAAAAGAATACAAGACTGAGTGTGCGCCGCGCGGCAT
>JAHZNF010004460.1:0-14745 GCA_027744215.1 Troglopedetes dispersus
AGTCCTGCGCAAATCATCGAATCCAGAATTCTACTCTCTCCATAGGCTGCTCTACACTGTTAATTGTAAATAAATTCAGTAAGTTTCTTTTCGTAAGTATCCATTGGTTAAGATATTTAAATTTTTTGCAACCTCTTGGTCGGTAACGTATGGAACTGTGACTTTCAAGAGGATGGAACTGGAGGTGCCACCTTCTTGTGTGCGACCCCACCCAACAGTGGTGGTATCCTTGGTGGGAGTGAAACCGGTCTGAGTGAGTTTAACTGGCTGTACTCGAGCGTTAAATTCGAAAGGCTTATCGACTTTCATTACAGCAATGTCGTTGTGATAAACTCCTCTGCAAACGGAGCAGACAGGATGAATTTTAGCAGATTCACGGGTATTTTAATTTGCGTGAATACTACAATTTGAACTTCAAGTGGCAACTTACCCTACGTAATTAGGATGGTTCATGAATGAGCGGCTCGACGGATGTCAACCATAAATGGAAATTCGCCGGGCGTGGCAGGTTCACCTCCAACAATCAGAGGGGAAATCTCAAGTGCTGCGGGATGCGCTAAAAAATTTCAAAATTAGACAATCCATGAGTAAATAATTAACACTGTCCGAAACAATTAAGCACACATACTAAATATTGAAAGAAATACCTGAAGCATAGTAGACACATGCCAATGCTGATAACTCCAGAAATAGAAGAAGGGCACTCCTAGCCATTTTGAAAAATATAATCGTCAAGAACAGAAATTGGAATAAAAGTTGGTCTGGAGAACTGGTCGGTTGTTTGAGTTTGCAATGATTGTTCTGGACCGAGCCATTCTGCTTATATACAAAAAACCGGAGCACTCAGAATATCGGAGGTATATTTTATCTTGGTTCGTTATCCCCAGGATGAAGTTAAACCGAACAAAGAATTCATTAAAATCCATTATTTCAATGAACTATTAAATGTTCATTCGGATCGTGTGACTAGAAGTTTTGTTGACGTGCAGCTGTTCACCGGAATCAGTTACTTGTATTATAAAACGGAAGATCCGTTTGTTGTTTCCGGATTGTTTATTCAGCTTATCGTAAAATTGATTGATGCTGTCAAATTTTATTAAAGCGGTACCTGGTAGGATTCTGCAATTCATGTTACTGATTTTTATGGAGAATAAATCTGAAAGCAAACTGGAAAGTCAAGTACTTGGCTTGATATGAGTTCATGTACTTACTATCGCATAATAATGATTGATTAGATACATACAATCAGTGGGAATGCATGGAATGGAAATGCCCGCCCACAGAGTGAAGTTCATTGATGTTCCATAAGACTATTCGGTTTTTTTTTTCAGAGAACAAACGTATAAAATGTGACGTCTGAAATTGTATGTTTAAATCTTTGAGATAACAAGTTCGATTACCTCTTCCTCCCATCACCGCACAATTCAATCTGCTTTATCGATATTTTCGTTTTCAAATGTTTTGCAGCTAAAAAGTTATTTAATACGCAAAATGAATGTCTGAAAGCAAAAAATAACAACAAATAACACTAATTAATTCTTTAATATTGTTTTGTTAACCTTTGACTGCCGGGATCGATATTAGTTTTATCACGACAAATTACCCGGAGTATCCGTGGAGTGCATGAACTCTATGTGCGTTTTGGAGTATAGTCATTTTATCATGCTCACTCACACGAGTCACACCCGGCAGAGTTAGTTACATAAGTTCATTATTATTTTTTTTATATTAGTCTACAGTTTTTTAAACATTTGTTTCATTCAAGTGTGTGCGGAACTGTGGAAGTGCAGTGGTGTCAACTCTGTCAACACCCAAACACAAAAGAAAAAAGGGAAGTCTGATCAACTCAAATCAGAGCAGTTGAAGTTGAAGGAATTCCGTGAAAATTTATAAGCATGCATCCGAAGCAGGGCTTTTTGATTTTCAGTAGCTGAAAGATGTTTTAACACATGTCCCGTCTGAATTTCTAAGTACGCACCCAAAACCAACCCAGAAGTCTGTTTTGTTTTTTCTCTTATCAAACATGATCACTTCTCCGCAAGCATACTCATTCAGACTAAAAACTATTCACTGAATGAATGACAATTTTGTTTAAGGTACACAAAAAAATAAGTAGCCTGATCTGATGATGTGTAATGTGGAGGAAATAAATTAAAAAATTATCTCTTTTTCTTCTTGTATGCTGTTACATATTTGGCTACTGGCTACTGTTTCGCTTTTTTTTACAATTTGAAAATTTCAAGAGGAAAAAGGGACACCAGAAATATATTTTATTTTCAGGTATTTTTTTCTGAGCAACCTCATGAATCTTGGCGATAAAAATGGTGACAGTGACAGGTGAAACTGCTTCACTACTACCATTCCACACCATAAATAAATAAAATATCGTCTGGGTCCTGAGTCACTTTGTTTCACGAAGAATTTATATGTATATTGGGCGAGACCATTCTTGCCTTGTTGTATCTCTGTTTGACAATGTGAATACAGTAGTAAGTAGTTTTATATTTATTTGGATATTTGCATGTGACCAGTTTCATGTCTTTCATAATGACCTGAAAAAAAAAACCAATTGCAATTTTGTTGTATGTATGTAATAATCCTCCTAAAACTAGAAATGATGCAAACAGCAGCAGTGTTCAAAATGTACATTAAAGAAGAGAACTGGATTGGTACATGCTCGGTAAAACCATAAAAAAAGGGGAATGCAACCGAATATTTTGTACAGGTTGAATTATTAGGTTGAAAAGTAAATTTTATTGCTCAGCTTCATTACCATAAATTACAAGGAAGACGTGTGACATTCATGAGACGAGAGAGATGAGATGGAAAGAAAGGAAATGCTTGAGCTGATTGGGAGGCTAATAAATTAGGGCGTAATTGGTCAACAATCAACTCTTCTTGATTTCATCTCCTTTTTGCTCCTGTTCTTGTGAAAGAAGAGAAGTCAACTCGTGTGAGAGCATTGTGCACTTCAAACCTTAGAAAAAATAGTTAAATTTCTCAAAGCTGAAAAATCGATTTGTGATAGATTGATGACATCATTGGTTAAACCGCAACTTACTACTGGTCACCACTACAACAAATGTTGTGGCAAAAAAGTGAGCAAAAGAAAAAATGCTTTGTCTGAAGAGACAGCATTTTTATGTTGTGGCAAGAATTCACACATGGCCTCATGTAAGTGGCAATTTTCAATTTTCAATATCGTGTTTTAGGGCTTCATCTTGACTAAAGAATCAACAATTAACAGAGGTCACGTAATGCATTACGTTACGACTACAATAAGATCAGGGTAATAGGATCTTCTCAAGTTCGCGCTGGAGTAAAACATGAATGGTAAAAATATTTATGGTTGGTAATGTGTTAATGTAATACCACAGCCATATTCGGTTATCCGCCAGGATGCTGGAAGGGTGTTGTAAATTTCTCGGGGGCTGGACACATTTTGGCTCTCGTCTTCTTTAATGGCAATTAGTGACATGATTAATGGACGCAAACACGTCTCATTTTCTTCACGAGAGACGATGACTGTAACGGTGCGGTGTGGCTGGTTTATTGCAAACGAGAACGGTTTCCTCTCCTCCATCAATTTATGCGGTACATTCGGTCCGTCCATATTGCTGGAGGAAACGGGCAATAAATACTAATCCCACGCATGCATCATCAAGATCGTCGTCCTCACCCCCTCACAGAAAAAAAGAGCCATCAAAAGAGAACTGCCATACAAAATGTTTTGGAAGGTACTTGTAAGCGGAGCCCCGATCGGGTCTAACCTCTGCTCCTCATTTCCCTTCATTTCATCAGACGTGGCACATGCAGCTAAGAACGAAACACATTAAGTGATCAACATTGTCATCGTTCAAGCCTTACGTCGGCTTCCCAGTTGATCTTGCGAACGACGTCCAAACAAATGCGATGTGCATCATCACAACAATCATTTCGAATGCACAAAACAGAATGAAACAATTGACGGGCATGGCACAACAGCTATTACAAGACTGTGATCCTCCTTCTTGTCAACGTCGACTTCATCAATGAAGGGTTCATGGTTTGCTTTTCAATGTACTTTGGAGTTTAACTTTTACTCTTGTGGGTCACTTACACGGAGAACCATAAATATTGATTTTCTGACCAGGGACCATGATCCGAAAGAAATATGATCTGCTTTAGAGAAGAAATTTCTGAACCAGCGGCTACGTGTAACCGTGTGTACGAGTTGTAGGAATATTAAGCAGGACTGCTTCTTGTGTTAAAAAGAAAATTCCTTTGAAATGGGAGGAGGAGGAGGGGTCCCGTCAGAATGCCTCATAAACACATGAGAAACGACCGAGATAAATGACTGAGATTAGAATGTGTATTTCTATTGAGTAATGACCCATTGAATATCATTCAGCAAGGCAGGCGGCCACACGGATATTTCGATTGGTAGTCTACTCAACTGGTTCACTGTGGAATTTGATAAGATGCCACTGCCATACAGATACACAAAACTGAAATAAAGTGCCCAACTTAATTTTTAAATATGCTTGTATGGCAGGAAACAAAATTGCATTATAACTAAATTATGTCTGAAGAAGTTGGATGAAACATGTAAATATGATGACCACGAAGGCGTAGAATTTAAGTGGCATGTTGAGGCTATTTTTATCTAAAATTTAAATATTTTTTGGAAGATTCATCTCACAAAAGCCAGTCTACATGCTACTTACCTGTTTGATGTGACAATGAATCCTGTTTTGCTTTATGGCCAGCATGGAATTCTCCGGGATTTCCATTTGCTCCGTTGAATTTCCATACTTTTCTGGATTACTTGTCATCGGCTTCAGATTCAAAGTTCAGGTGACTTTCAGCGATTCAATTGGTAAATTTCTCCTCCGTACTAACTGTCAAGTTCTAGGATGAAAGATAACTCAGTATACCTTATGTTGTTTGCTATATTACAATGCATCAATGGAAATAAATAATTCACTTTAACCTGGTCACGTATAATTTGCCGAATCAGCACGCACAACCATGTGAATAAAAAATATTGTGCAAGATTACCCGGAATTTTAAAATAACTCTCACTCAGTCACTCTTTCCTGATCGGTGATAAATGAGAGGGCGTGGAGCATCTATTCATTTTCTCATCATCACGCACAAGTCGACTCGACTATGTACTCGAATGATGATCTTTATCTTCACCATAATAATCATGATCAAAATGTTCAGCTCCAGAAACTATAACTTCCACTTCCATTCTTGCAGATGTGTGTGTGTGTATACGTAATGTATCATCATAAAGCTCTGGGAAGGTGGGTGGTTCCACCAGCAAAAATAAAATTATGATAATCATCATTCGTTGTAATAAGATACACATTACAATATGGTTTTTAGATTTTCCAGTTCAGGTTTTTATAACTCCCTTTTAGGTCTGAAATACCTACATCTATAGCTTTTTATTACGCAACATGAAATATTGCCTCCATTTTCCGCCTTTTGCTCCCTTCCTCCAAGAAAGCAGAAACAGTCTATTAATAAAAATGACGCTGCTGCTGAGTTGACTGACGCTGATGAAGGGTTGTTTAAGCTTTCAAGAAGGAGAGGAAGAATCCATTTTTATGTTTCACGGCATTCTGACTGTCGTACGCGCAAAAATGTAAATTAACGTGGACGAGGAAGAAGGAAGAGAACTTGTAAGGCAATGCATGTCAGACAAATGTATTTTTAGGATTGAGTCGGCTTTTTAAAAAGGGAATATTCGAATAGGTTGTGTCATGTTGGGCTGTTGTTGCTCGTTAGTTTGTTGCCAGCAGTTCATTATCGTCATATTACTGAGCGTGATGGAGAGGGAGGATAAGAAATTCTAAGTCCTCTTCCTTTGTGCGTTGACCGTGCATGATGCTGCTGGCTGGAACTCTTCATTTCGTGATCGAAAGCATAAATTGTGAAGAGAAACTCAGCGTTTCACAAAGGACGCCGAGAAAGAAAAAAGTTTTCCATGTAGGTTTTTTTTAAATAATGGCTTCAGCAACGTCGAGCAGGCATATTAAAAGAATTCTATCGTAAATTCAACAATCAAATCAATGATAAAAATACGTTTACTTTATTTTTTCTTTATATGTATTTCTAAAATATTTTGAATGAGCTAGAAAGTGAATTAAATAAATTACTACCTGCACTCGCGAATTGACATCCTTCACTGAGTAGTGCAGAATATATACACACATAATTTTATTGATGTGTAATAAAAGTTGCACATTGTAAAAAAATAAAAGTAGACATTTTTTATTAAAAAATAGTTAAATTCAAAGTTTAATAAAAAATATCACGGATGTTCAAACAAATAACATACAAAAACTGAATTTTCTTTATTGGTCAAATAATCGGCGATAATACTTGTCAAATAGGTCTCCTGCATCTCCGCTACCATCACCTCCACTCAGCCGACTATTAAAATACTCGTCTGCTATGCTAATAACAGGTGCTCTCGGTGACCGGAGCAAATTGGTGGCAGGAGAAGATTCCATTGGAACATTCGGTATGTATGGAGGTGGTGGAGGGTGAAAAACCCCTGCAGCTTCATTATGTTTCATGCATCCGGGGCAGAGCAACTGATCTCGAAGCCGTTCCATGAACTCCCGTTCCCGTAGCAGTTCAACTTTCTCTTGACGAAGTTTATTCTCCCAGGTTCGTAGTCGCTGCTCAGCTTCCAAAAGTTTACTTCTTAATGTCGACTTTTCATTTTCCAGCTCTTTGAGCTTCATCTGAGCCTCTGATGTCAACTGAATTTCTTCCCTACGTACGAATTCAGTTTTCTTTTGAATCTCCTCCGTTTCAGATAACCTTGTCTTCAGCTGAAGTTCTAAATTCTTTACTTGATCTCGATCCTTTTGAAAGTCCAATTTTTGTTTCTCTAATTCCACTTTCTCTTCAGATACCTTTCTTTTCTCGACATTGATTTGGGCCATCGAGTCGGACAGGGCTTGTCTCTCGTCACGGAGCAGTTTCATCTCCATTTCCGCCTGAGTTTGTTGCATACTCGAGGCAAACTGATTGGTCAAAGTTTCCGGGTGCCCGGGTCCAGAAATTAAACTGAATTTCAATTGCGAGTTTAAATCTCGGATAGACTGGGAGATAGATTTAAGTTCCATTTCAGTTGACACGTTAAACTTGTTGTTGGATTCGAGACGACTTTCTTGTTCAAACAAGACCCGCTTTACGTCTCTCCTCATTTCTTTCAATTGAACGGTTAACCGCTCCCGGCGCCTTTGCTCTTCATCGCGGTCAGACTCCAGGATTCTTACTAGAGGCTCCATTGTTATTGTGTCCGCTGTCTCTTTCGTTTTCCTCTGCAGTTTTTGGACTTTGGCAAGTTCACCCAGCAAGGTTTTTACAGATTCTGTGTGATTGAAAAAAGTGTTGATAATAATTACCTACATGTACAAATTAAAGGAAGAAGTTCAGTGAACAAAATGAAAATTTAAAAAATATTACCATCCAACTGCGCCATAATTTTTGGGCTAAGGTCTTCTTTACTTTGGCTATTGTTATTTACAAGCTTTTGTAACTCCTCCACATATCGCTCCATTTTCTGCTCCAGCTTTGCATGTTCTATTGTCGCCAACTGGGATTCATTTTGTCGTGTTGATCGCGAAGCCTCCAAAACGTCACTCATATTTTGCTTTATCTGACCAATTAAGTTACGCCACGCATCATTCATCAGAGTGAACCGTCTGGAAACTGACTCATCCACGGACTTCAGAGTCCCACAAACGCTGCCCTCCATTGCCTCAAATTTTTCCCAATTTCTGTCCAAGTTGTCCTTCAGAACTTGATTTATGGTGGATTCCAGATGAGAGCTATCCGCCAAAGATGCTGCTCCCGTGATTCCAGAAGATTCTCTGCTCCTATCAATCGTACTATGAAGAGTTGTTAAAGCAGTATTCAGTTGTTCAGAGATCTGGACCAGAGCGGCAATATCCTTTTCCTTCTGTGGTTGCTTGGACTCAAGTTCCCTAATTTCATTTCTCAATCGCTCTAGACGCTCCTCATAATCCAGTTGCATATTCTTCATTTCATCCTTGAGAAGGTCTTCTTTTCTCCGATTGGCGTCAGACAGGAATTCCATTTGCTCCTTATAGCTCTTCTCCAGCATTTCCAATTGATTGGCGTATAATGTTTTTAGGGACGAGCTCATGGCTTTTAATTCATCCTCGTTTATCAGATGAATTGGTAGCTGAAGAGTAGATGTGACCGCGTTTCCGGGATTGTTTCCACCACCCACAGCTCCTCCGTCTTTCTTAACGTTTTTCTTTCTTGTGGGTGGACCTGCAGGTGACGGCTGCTCAGGAGGCACAAAAGTTGGTTGAGGTTGAGGTGGTCCAGCTAGTGAAAAGGATGGGAAAGAGTCTCCTCCAGGAATATTTCTTGGAGGAATTAGATTTAAAGGTTGGTCCACTGATCTCGCTGATGGTGGCACAAATGAAGACTGTGGCGGGGTAAAAGGCATGTTTGGACCAGTTCCCAGTAAATCTACAGTTGAGGGTAATGGCTGGTGTTTGGGAGGCGGTTTGTTCATATCGAGGGAGGTCTTTGGAGAGGAAGGTGACGGGCTCATTCCAAGTTGATCCAGATATGAACTAGAGAATGGGGCTTTTGGCGGTAAAACGCTAGGACCAGAAGGTATCCCTGGTGGGCCGGACATGGGCGGATTTGCTTCACCAAGTCCGCCACCGCTTCGTCGTTGAGAAGCCACTGGTTTGAACTGTTCCGCTGTGGGATTCTGCTGGGTTGATGATTTCATTGCGGACCTGCGGAGTGGTCCAGCCGAAGGGGTTGGCTTGAGGGAAATGCCAATGTCCTTAAAGAGGGCATCCTCCTCATCTGATGAATTTCCGGAGGATTTCGGGTCTGCAGTTGGATTCGCCGCAGGTCCGGTCTGGGGCCTGCTGCGAAGTGTGGGTGGAGGAGAGCTCGAAGGAGACAAGGATCCTTTTCCATCCTGGATACCGAGCCAGTCATCTTTGGAAGTGGCTGCTGCTGCAGCCGAGGTGGATCTACCGCTTCTACCTGTGGGTGGCTTGCCTGGTAAAGCTGTGGAGGAGGAGGTGGTAGTCGATGAGCTTTGTTGACCGTCTGGAATGAACATTGTTCGAAGTGGTGCGTTTGGAGTTTCCCGTTGGCTACGTGGAAGCGTCGAAATTACTTCATCCCCCTCTTCGGCTTCACCAGCTCCTGAAAAGCGAACTGATTTGCCACCGCCAGCCTTCTTCGACACCACAGAACCGTGAGAAATAGATGCAGACATTTTCAAAAATATCAATAAAAATGTGCGTCAGAAATGCAACCCCGCAAAGTTCACTCAGATTGTATATTTTAATAAAACAATAAGGGGAGATGTTTAGAGGCTAAATCAAGTATATAGGGTTGGGTGCCTCGTAAGAGTCTACAAACTTTTTCTCCTAGACTACTTACAAGTGGTAAAATATTTTCAATTTTACATACCTTATCAGGTGTGCTGGTAGATGCTGCCGGTGGCTGGGCTTTTCCTTTTGTTCCGGATGAGTCAAGCTCCTGATTTTTTTAAATAAGGCCATTTAGTAACCACTTCAACTTCATGGTTCATGACGTCAATAGACATAGGTATGCCTCGTATGTTAATTATTCCAGTGGTTGACTTACATCAAGTAGTTCATCAATATCAAAGTCGTCCTCTTCAAAATCCGCCATTTGTACAGTTTAAGTTCTGGTTTATATAACATGTAAGCTTCTGTAAGCTGGTTTTCTCACAAACAAATAAATAAAGTTTCAAAAGCGATTTGGTCCTCGCAATTTTGTACAGTTGATTTACTAACTCAAGTTTGTACTGAAGATTTCAAGTAACTAAGTAAGGCTCAAAGGAGGTGTAATTACAGTGCAATGAAATGTAATGAAATGTACACATATGAATTTATGGATTGGATAGCAAGTGTTTTTTTACCGGTTCCAGGACTAGTAAACCCAAAAATAAAACAGGTAGCAACTGTGTTTTGACTTAAGCCCCTGCCTGCCAACCGTCCCCTTCTACATAATGCTATTCAATATTGAGACAATATGCAATAATATTATATATGCTGTTTTCTCCGTGAGACATATTCTCGCAAAAATTACGAGTTTCAATTAGCACGGGTATACTTTATTATGTCAATGTACAGCCAAGAACTACTTCTGAACTTCATAATAACTTATTATAATCAGCATAATTAAGGAGAGATTGCAAATTAATTTAATTTAATTTTAATGTGTAACATTGATGTGATGACGGACACATGTGAAATATTGAAAAAGTAACGTATATAAGTTATTTTTTTAAAATATTATCACAAGTTATTATAAAGTTGTAAGTTTCTTCTGGAAGCTTCACCATCTCATTCTAAATTTAGAAGGGATATTTGAACAACTATCGTACCGAATAAAGGCAAACTGTTTCTGGTCAAAACCCAACTTTATCAGATGATCTTTCACTAACTTTTGAGTTCCTTGACTTAGAGTTGGTGTTGCACTGATCAAATCCCAACTTCGTTCTTGAACTCTCATCCAACAATTGGCAAAGAGGGCAAAACTCCTGTTGTCCGTCAGCGTGAGAAAGTGTCTTGAGGTGTCGTGTGGGTTTGCCACAGAGGTAAAGTCCACTACACCAGGCGCCTCCGGGTAAAATCGAATGTTATACCTACCAAGAACTGGGTTTCCGAACCCAGAAGCCTCACCTGTAGTCTCCATCATGTTAGCACGGAAGCAACCAAAGTAGTAGAATTCATCTTCTGTCATATCAGCAAAGTGTGGATGAAGCTCCGCGAATTTGTAGAGATGATATTTATTTCCCGCTGAGATATAACTGAGATTTGCATTCGCAAACTAAAAAGTGAAACATTTACGCTTTGAGTATTATGGCAAAAGTTAGATTTGATTTGCTGTGGAAATTTCGAAATTAAATTGTTTACAGTGTTACCCATGCTAGATCAATGTTTTCTTGAACTTTGTAATGTATTCCTTTACATGCGCCTTCCCTAACGCTGTCCAGTTCTAAATTTTGCACTTCGGACAAGTTACAAAATAGCGTGCCAATTATGGCTAAAACAACATTGTAAGAAATTAAACTTTCCATTGCAAGATCCTTCTTTTAATACTTTGTTCGCACAACCGTTCTCGTCCAGATGAAAATTTCTACTGGTAAAGATTTACCTCGATGGTCCGTTTTTATTAGAACATCGCATGAATACGTTTTCCAGCGTTAGTACTTAATTATTAATAAGGTAGACCTTCAAATCAAAGTCTCCATAATGAGCGAAGTAAGTTTTATTCACAGCTAAGATGTAAAAATATTTTACTCTCATCCATAAGAAGTTCATATCTAATCTGTAAGGATGCGTAATTATAAACACTATAAAAATGTTGTGCAACAAGTATTACTTTTACACGAGCTTGATATATATATAGCATTATGTTCTTGTAATTTACAGCAAAATTACTATTTAAGAATAAGAGCACACGTCTTATAAATGCGTCTCATCACCACATAATATAAAATTATTGCACATTTTTGCTACAAAATTGGGCCAGCACAACAATAATGCAATAATAATAAAGGGTTCAATAAAGTGGTTCAATGAGATTGTAAAAATTAATAAGATGAACTGGAAACATTAATGAACGTCTACACGGTACTTATTATCATAATAATTTCATAAATGTAACAATATTGATAACTGTATATACTAGATATATTGTCTCCTGGCTCCACCCCACTTCTTTCTTATTCTATCTTCAAACAACTGAGCAACTAATTTCTTCTTATCACCAACTTCGTTAGCCCTTCTCCAGGTTGTTTCCTTTGGTACTGGAAGGCTTCCAGGCACAGGGCTTTTTACTTTACAGCTATCAAATTGGAGGAATACAAAGTGGTCTCTGTTGAAACCCAACGATAGCGCATGCTCTTCAATCAATCTCTGGGTTACAGAGTCCAGTCTTGGTTTGCTGGAAAGGACGAGCCACGCCCTTTGATCTGTTCCCATTAAGCAGTTATCGAAAAAGATAAAACTTCTGTTATCCGTCAGGGTTATCGTGTGTCTTATTACGTTCTGAAGTCCAGGAGTTGGCAATGAAATGAAATCGATTATTCCAGGTTGTAGAAGGTTATTCCTGGGACGAACATCAAAGTTTCTGATAATCCCATCCCCAAAGCCATAAATGAGAGCTATTCCTGTGGTAAGATTCATGTAATTTTGAAGGCAAGCGTTGTAGTAAAATTCAAAATCTCTCATGCTTCGAAATTGAGGGTGATCTGACGAAAGAGCGAATAAGTTGAACTTGCTACCGGCGACCAAATATGGAAGTTGAGTATTGGACAACTATAAAATTTACACAATTCAATATTCACATTTAATAATTAATTAATTAATTTGATGAAAATGGTGTCTGCCATTTTTTGAAGTTTACTTTATCTTACCCATGTCATATTTAAAGTCTGCGTTGGTGGGTGGTCCTGGCAAACTTTTTCCTGGACATTCCCTAACTCCAATGTTAAAACTCCCGCACAAAATAAAAATATCAAATATATAACTTTTAACGGAATCATTTTATCTTGCAAGTGGTAAATAAAAGAAATCTAGATGAATTGGATTAGCAGGTTATCGCACGGAGTACACCAATAACTAACTAACAAGTGTGTGGTAAGTGTTCTCACTCGCAGGAGTCTACTTGTTCTGGCGGCCTTCTTCGATTTCACACGTTACTTAACTGAGAATTCATACATCATTGGCTCATTAATACTTCTTTGTTAGTGGCCATCTACTAAATATAAGGCATGAGAGCTTGCTGTTTGTCTGACTTTACAATTTCAAGTCCACGCCAACTGTTGAAACTTACTGCAGGTTAAATAACTTTACTATTAATTAATTTTGGTGAAGATCATACTGGCCATATAACTTACATGTTCGCCATGCATGGATGAGGTCAGAGATGGTTTCCTTCCGCTATTTACCTAACCGTCTTCCCTCCTTTGTTAGCAGGTTTTAGGGTGATCCATTTGCATTTTTAATTAATAAGCCTAGATTTTGTAATCAGAAGAGTAATTGAAGTTAAAGATGATTTGCGTAAGATCTTTTATATGACAATTATATTTTGTGTACAACATACGCAACTTAGAAGTTGCAAGGGTTAGCATAATTTGGTTGAATAATTCAATCTTACAGGTTGAATGCCTATGAATTTTTGGCATTTATTATTATATTTTTTTACAATGGTTCATGAGTGAATGACCACATTAGAAGAGTTTGCGCTTTTCATCGCGATAGTTAGTGCAGTACCCTTCATATGTTTTGTTTTCATTTTACAAAACGTTATTATGCTTCATAGCTTGATGGTTAGTTACTATTAGTTTTAGATATTTTTATGGCGTTTTGATTGAAGCGTAAAGAATCGTTGTGAGTATATGTGTGTGTGCCCCGGCGACATGAACATAATGTATTTATGCTCGTCGGCATCACCTTTGTTTACTTGAACACTTTTGAACTCAAGTATTACATGATCTGAGTTGTACATCCGCTACCTCGATTTTGGATCACAATATCCTTCATCATCATCTTATCACCATTAATCACATAATCACATCCATTCTAAGCTTTTTTATGCATGTGCGTGTTTCTAATGCAAAAACGTTTGATGAATTTGTTATAATAATGTAAATCCTCTTTTAGCCCACGTACGAAAATTGAGCATGGAAAAGTAGTAGATTTGAAAGAAAATATACTCTTTGTTCTTCCGACCCAAAATCAGAATTCTGTTACACAAATATTTAAATAGCTGCGAGCTCCATGTTTCATAAGCATTAAACAGGAAGCAGATTTTTCATCGGTCGATTATGACAGTGACGCATTTTCAACCAGATTCTGGACAGACTCAACAAATATTATGAAGCTTCAATATCTTAATGGTGAATTCACAAAAAATGTTGGATGTAACCATTAACCCAAACCCGAAGAAGTTTTGAATTTCCAGTAAATGTTGTAATCATCAAAGAGTTAAATTGCAAGATTTTGCAAAGGACGTTCACTTCATTTTATTTTAAATTTTTGCACCAAAGATAACCTTTTACAATGAAACTGCTATTACTTATTTTTGAACTTGTAATAGGATTAGTGTTGTCGGAAATAGATTTAAATGCGAAAGACGGCTCCCGAAATGACTACTACACATCTTTAATTGGCATACAAAATTTAGCCAAGTTGGAGCAGCAAGTTGTGGCACGAATGGTGAACTATATGAAGAAGTTGCAGGCAAGAATTGACCTGGTAGATGTGTAAGTTTGTTTAAATTCTGCGTATTATTCAACTGCTTTAAAGTTTGCACACTTCCTTAGAATTTTAAAATTATATGTTGGCAAAACTTAAGCTTTCTAGATGACTACGGTGATACGATCCGTCCACTAATTCGACGCACTAGTGGCCTTCGTGACAAATATGGGGATAAAAAGTTTCCCATAATTAAACAGAAGGATGACCTGCAATTACTTGTGGAAAATGAATCTGCAAATCCTCTAGTTGTGTTTAAATTACTTCGTCGATTTGCAAAAGAACTGGCTGACATTGCAGTGAACATTCTGGACGAAGACACTCAATCAGGTTGTGTATTAGTAAAACTCGTATTTGAATTAGTCTTATTTTTTCCAGACTTCTATTGGTGATGATGTGTAATTTTGGTGTATATCCACTTTTCTTGTCAGATACAAAG
>JAHZNF010004461.1:0-11875 GCA_027744215.1 Troglopedetes dispersus
TAGCAGCCAAGTCATTCATGATCTAGCGAAAAAAGAAATTTTGAATTCCCGCCGCTTCCCTCTCTGCTCCATGGCATTCCCACGTAGAATGCTTTGACGTGGATGTGGATTGTGGATGCCAAGAAGCCACTTTTTTGTCTTTGTTCACCTTCCCTTTTTTTGCATGTTACATATTTTTATCGATGCTCCAGAAATGAAGTGTGTGTGATTGTACTTAGATTAGATGAGTTGATGAGGATGACAATAATTAAATTAAGACTGAATGTACATGAGCCATTATAATATTTTTTTCTTCCTTTTAATGCCCCAATTACGATTTGCAAATTAACAAATGCTGATTGTCCAATCTGTCTTGAGCTTATCCACCCTCCACCACCAGGTTCATCAGGTACATACCTATGTTTATTTATGTCAACTTTTTTTTTACAAGTTGATGTGGTCAGTGGTCGTGGTGAGCCGGAATTGTAAGTCTCTGGAAATGACAGAGGTAATAAAATGGTACTTCGGTTAAACCACTACTACCGCTACGTTTTTTTACAAGCCTTTTTATATTAAAAAGTTCAACAAGCATCCACAACAAAGTAGTAGTGATTGATAAGACAAAAGGGGTGAAAAAAAACGATCACGGTTTTGTATTATTTATTTGGTCTGTTTTATTCTTATCGGTCAGTCTACATCTATCTATCTACTCCACACGGAACTGGTTTGTATGTATAAAAAAAGGTGCAAGGTGCGGAAGGGTGCAATAATTTTATAATGGTCAACAATAATTTAATTAAGAGTATTTCCAAAAGGGTGCTTGGCAAAAAATGGTGCAAGTTTTTTGAGCATTTCAATAAAAAAATTTTACACAACAACGAGAGAGATGTTCTTTTTACAAATTATAGTCATATAATATAATTTTTTTNTCACAGACTTTTTTTTACTATGTCGTACAAAAAAACTCTGAAGTAGTATGTAGCATAAAATACAATTTTTGTTGCATTATTTAATCTGGTGTGTATTTTGTAAATACTAAATATATATTATCAATGAACTATTCAAATTATACTTTTTTTGTAATATAATAATTTTTTTTGTATACTCAACTTACTCAATCTTTGTAGCACTCAATATAATAATTTTTTTTTGCTGGGCTGCATCTTCTTATAATCAGTACGAAAATAATGAGATTATATTACTTCGCTTTCAACTGAAGACAGATAATACATAACAAGGATGGCATATTTTTATGAAGAGTGTTGCTAAATTACTTAATTCACGTGCTAATTTTATTTATGTACAATAATCTAACTAATCAATAATATTTAAATACTATTTTTGTGCATAGTAGCCGATGATGATGCAGTACAAAGATTTTGGTTGATTTTGTTGATACTCTCTCAAGTATGTACATACAAATATTATGTTCCAATAATAGAAATCTATTATTATTACAATAGTTCCGCTACAAAAAGGTGGTAGGAAAACAAGCTACAAAGTGCTGCTGTGTCTACAGTTTGTACATAAATGTATAAAAGGTTATCCTGAATGTTATCTCTAGTTCAACATGCAAAAGTTGTATTTAATTTAAACTTCTGCTGGAAGCGATTTGGGCATGCAGTTCCAATAAAAGTATCAAACATTGCATTCCATTTATAGACACAGAAAAAAAAACAACAACAACAAGGTAAAAATTACATGTAAGAAGTAAGTCTTTTAACTTTTTTGGTTTTTGGAATACATTTATTGTTAACAAAAAAAAATTAACCAGTAACAAAAAAGTACAAGAGTAGTAATAACATATTATTACAGGTAATCACAAAAGAGAGGCAAGAATACAAAAAATTGTAAATGTTTACGAGGTTAAAATATATAATAGTCTCGTACAAAAAAGGAAATACCATCCAACAACGGGTTTACAATTATTTCAATTATTAATTTACGGTTCCAAGAAACAAGTGACAATCAAAAAGGGTCACATAAAAATACTATGTAGTGGGTTACATATTATGTAAATTATCTGTGATATAAAAAATCTACAGGATTTTTTAGGCCTACTATTTTATTACTCGCTCCAAACTAAATGCAGTTGACTAACTGTTGTTTCTAAAAAAACAAACTATGGTTCGTGAGAGACAATCACTTTTATTGTTTTGTGGTTGCGTGTGTGAGCTCAGTTGTAGAAGAAGAGGAAGAGTTTATTGGTTATTTTATGGTTTTGCTCCATTCCGTTGTCTTTTGTAAGCGTTGTTCCGTTTCAAAATTGCTCAAGTAAAGAAGGGAGGAGAAGAGGGGATGCTGCTGCTGCTGCGTAAAATGCTATTGAAATGCGCGGCGGAGTGCCGGCGAGTCCGATAGTCTTCAGAAAATCCCTTTCTTCTTCGCCTTCTTCCCGTCGACGGCCCTACAGATGGCAATGCGTAAAAAAATAATTACATACACACAATTCACGCGCCTAATATACCCTCACTTTGAAATCCCCCAAAAAAGCTGAGACAACATCCACACCTCCAAATACTTGCCAGCCTCGAGAGAATGTGCAATCATCGTTACCCCTTCAAGTTGTCTTTCCCTCAACGAAAAATAAATAAATAAATAAAGTGGAGACAGACGCAGTGATACCCTAAGGAACTTATTACTTAATTTATGCATCATTTTATTCTGAGATGAATTCTTCGCAAAGTACAAAAAAAATGCTGGTGGCACATCATCGTCTTTTAGCTGTTGTGGAGACCCTGAATTATGAATGAATATACATCATATCATCATCATCATAATTTAGTACAAGTATTTACATATCACACTTTGTTGTTGTGTCACTTTCCGAAGCTAACATTTGTGACACGGTTAACTTTACAGTTTAACATTCAAACATTCCTAGCGAGAACCAGCCACATAGGAGGTCCTCTCCTCAGATAACACTCAATCTAGTACTTTCACTTGACTAATGAAAAAGAGTATGAAAAAGATAATATGTAAGTATACACTAGTTATACGTAAATTACGCAAGTAAGGTGCGTCTAAATAATAGTTGTACATGCGAAGCGAAAATATTTGCAGTTTATAAAAAAATAAAAAGCGGAAATAAAAATAATAATTTAGTACAAGTATTTACATATCACACTTTGTTGTTGTGTCACTTTCCCAAGCTAACATTTGTGACACGGTTAACTTTACAGTTTAACATTCAAACATTCCTAGCGAGAACCAGCCACATTAGGAGGTCCTCTCCTCAGATAACACTCTCCGCGATTAATCTAGTACTTTCACTTGACTAATAAAAAAGAGTATGAAAAAGATAATATGTAAGTATACACTAGTTATTACGTAAATTACGCAAGTAAGGTGTGTCTAAATAATAGTTGTACATGCGAAGCGAAAATATTTGCAGTTTATAAAAAAATAAAAAGCGGAAATAAAAAAATCCGGATGTGAAGAGGATTTAAAGCATAGATTGATTGTCGCTGCACTTCAACATACATCACATTTAAATAATATCCATTATTAAATTATTTTCCACCACTACTCTCCATTGAATGGAGCAGTAGCGCGTGTGTTCACGTATTTTCTTCAATCTAAAGTCTATAAACACAATGTATATATCTACAACATACGCAGATTTCAAATCTGCTGGGTTGAAAAAAAACGTACAAAACTAATAATAATAGAAACAAGAGTAACACAATAATTTATTAATGTACAACGAAAATGATAAGGTATGGAGCTTATTAATGGAACACTCATGATAATCTAATAAAATTTGCCAACGTGGTTAGTCTATAGTAGTAATCGTATCGTTAGTGTTTTGGTAACTTCCGGTTTTTTACATGAAACGCACACATCTTATTAGATAATTTATTGACACACTGCGAGTAATAATAATATGCGAGCTGTCTTCCTTGGAAATTGGCACGTTTTTTTTCCTTCTTTAGCTCGGAGAACACTCCGGACCCCTGAAGGAGGCTCTCCTCTTTGGCATGGATTTGCTCCTTTTGAGAGTGCTGGAAGATGCTTTGGAGCCAGTGGGGGACTTAGGTGAAGCCGCTGCAGTCCCGTCAGTCTCACTTTGCGAATTGGATGGAGACACACAACCCGGATGATTTTCAATGGAGAACGGAATCAAGTGGGCTTTCGAGATGGGTCCTTCACCACCGTCACCGACCGCCACCACACTCGCCGCCGCTCCTCTTTTCTCTTTAATCTTCCCTTTCTTAACAGCTCTATACTCGAACAAACAAAAGAGAAGCATATTGTTGCAAACAAACATTACAATGAGAGAAACACTGCTGCTGCGCGGCCAACTGAAACCAAAACTTCTACTAGTCTTCCTCTACTTTTCTTCTCACATTTCTCCAAAAATGTCACGGAACGGAACGTAAGTGGCAGTTCAACAAAACAAAGGAAAGCCGTACAATATCAAACATCTGACTAGAAGCAATTATTATCAACCAAAGCAATTTAAAGAAAAAAAAAACCAACAATGCTGCAGAAAAAGAAAGCGGAACACACTACGAAGCTCAGGTAGGATATAATATCATCTGTACACAGCAGCATTATGTACCAAGCTAATTTGGCCAAGGAACTAAATAATAATGGCCTGACATTTATTGTAGAATAAAAAGGCGAACACAAAAGAACCCTTTTTTTGATGGACGCACTTTGGAATCAGTCTTGCTAATCACCATAAAATCATAATAATCATTCGTAGTCATAATAATAATAATAAAAGGTTAATGTGTCCCTCGGGAATTCCCACCAATCTGCTCACAACCACTCAAACTCGATCTGTCCTACTTTTTTTGGTGGAAAATGTCTTCTACTAAAATGCTGGAGAGATTATTATATATGACCACCAACCATGAGCTATATTTCCAGGAGGAATGTTGCAAAATGTCAAACATTTGTTTTTTGCATAATGGTTCCCCATTCAAGTCCTTTTCACAAGAAGACAATATCATAAGATCTTTGCGTACAAAGGAGATGCTTTATTATTGCTATCGAACAAAAGGTACACAAAAGAGAAAGAGACTACACATCGATCTAAACAATGTTTCATTATAAATCAGATAAGGATATTTAGAGCACAGCCAGGAAATCAAAATCCTCTGAATTTACCTTGTCAGTAAAACGTCACAACAATAAAATGGAAATGTCGATAACACATTATGTTTCTTCAACACAATTTAAAGAGCTCTCTGGGAAATCTCCAAAAAGAACACACAAGAAGAGTTGACGAGAGAAGAGAGAGCGTGAATTAAACTTTCCAAAACTTCCTGGGAGAGGATGTACTGCAAAGTGAGCATCATTAATTTTTTGATGATAAGAGTGCGACATCTAAAACAACAACAACTCTTTCCTCTACAATACCTTATCCAAAACTTCCACTCATCTCTTTGCTATGATGATGCAAAAAAAAATGCAACTAACTATCTATTAGATAGAGATGATTCAGTGAAGTGTGCGCAATTACAAGTGTCACCTTCACGTCCAAAAGTGGAGCATGTGTATTTTTGTTGCAAAATACAGAGACCACTATGCTCTTCTTCTACCATTCCTTTCCAGTCCATGCGTGTGACTATCTCTACTACGATTTGGTGGTTCGACCTTTTTACTCGTGCCCCGTGCACATTCTACCAGAACATAGCAATTTAGAAGAGCAATATAACAAGCAATAAAGATCAACATAGACTAGGACAAGTTACACTTTTCTCGACACAACAACAACATTTTTTTTGAAGCGGAAGAAGGAAGCAGCAGCAGAAACAATTTTAGTTTAGCATTTTTTTACACGAAGCTAGTCTTCCCCCGCGCCCTCCACCCATTCTTGCAAATCTTCCAAATCCATGCTATGCAGGCTCCGTGCAGAAGAAGAATACTCATTTTTGTTTAGCGCAAGCAAGTCCACAGTTGGTGCTGTCGGATCGATCATTTTGTTCACTCTGAATTGAAAGTTTCGAGATAACCAGATTAATAATAAAATTGTTTAGTAAATATAATTAAAAAAAATGAGTACTGGACAACAAGAGGACCCTTTCAAAATATACAATTACATGATAACCTTACATAAATATTTACAAAAGGTCATGTTACAAGTCATTTAATTAGTATACACACAGGTACGAGAAAACCTTGTTTCATGATTGATGTGGACAACAAAATTTGAGAATTCAGTTCAGGTTAAACTTGATACATAAGTGTTCTTCCCAACAACAACCACCACTAAAACAACAATACCCTCCATTCCAATCCATGCAGTTTACTCTACATGCATAAAAGAGTTTTTTTTAATGGAAAAAGGTTTCCAAAAGCTGGATCAAAACTATAGTTAAGGTACTTATCAGGTATCAAACTACTCAAAAGGACATTTCCACTCTCGCACAAAAAATCTTCGTTTGTTATTAGCGAGCAAGAAAAGTGGTGAAGGAAACATTTTGTAAATAAGGACACACATGTAGATTAGGTAAGTAACTACTTTGTCACTGACGAGTCGTAAGATTTTTTTTTTCAGTGGCCATAAAAAATACTGGGAAGACTAAAAGGGTAAACGTTGTTCGTAAGCCATGGCTGAAGAAGAAGTATGGTTGCTGATTTGATAAAATGATGAAGGCTGTAGTAATGTGGACGGCTACTACCAATTTTATTTTTGTTGGCACGATATTCTCTTCTGACGAAGGTATGGGGTGCATATGAATGTACATTCATATGCACCCCATACCTTCGTCAGAAGAGAATATCGTGCCAACAAAAATAAAATAATAACATGCCTCGAGCTTTTTGTTGCGGATTTCACATACGACGATGAGGTCATAGATAAAAAAATATGTTGAAAACTTGGAATCTCTCAAGTTATATAACTTACTCTTTACTCAAAGCCTCCAAGTTCCTCCTTCGCAGTTCATCGAATGTAATCCCGTTCGCTTGCTCCCACGCCAGTTTCTCCGACTCGTAGTGCTTCTTCTTATCGTCCACCTCGAACCGCAACTTCTCCAGGGCCGTTCTCATTTGTTCCTCGCGTCGTTTCAGCTACAAAAAAAATATATTCAGAGAACATAATAGAATGAGTGAGCGAGCCAGTGAGTGCGAGTCCTTGCTCCACCAAAAACTAACTTTTAGCAAAATCTCAGAGGGAACAAAAGAACGAATGAATGAGTGAATGAATAAATATTTAAGAGCTCAATCTGCCGAGTTTTTTTTACATCTCTTTCGGAATCTGTGATGCGTTGCGTCCGCTCCTTCACCTTCAGCTCGAATACTTGCTCCATCTCGATCTCCATCTTTTTCATCTTCGTCTCGTGATTCTTCTTCTCTTCCTCCATCTGAGCCAATGGATTCCTGCGGAGAACCAAAACTTGCCAATCAATAAAATTCCTCATCTTCCGAAACAACAAGGAAATCAACTACCAAACTGCGTTCTAGAGAAACAGAGAGAACGCTTAAATTCTAGGTATAAAAAAACACTGGAGTAGATAATAGCAAATAACAGGGTTAATTTTCACAAACAGATATTATGTTACATACACACACTTTTACTTAGAATAAATTCAGGCAACTAGCTTAGTATTCTATTCTTCAGGATTTTCATTAAAAAACATTCTAAGCGAGTTTTGGATGGAGGCAGGGATTTTTCCAGGAATCATCTCGCAATTCATACAACTTCAGCAAAAAAATATACTATCACTTTTCTAGAGTCAACTAGTCGAACGCTCACCTTCTCTCTAGTAATCAGATGAAACGCTAAAATAGAAAATTCCTACTTTTTTGCTACATAAAAAATCCGAAAATCAGTGGAATCAGAGAGCCCCTTTCATCTTTTCCACAAAAATACATATGCGAGCACCTCCATGAATAATATGTACCTCTCCTCCATTTATACTAATCAACCTGTATCATGCTCATTGAACCTTTTTTCGGTTTAAAAAGAAAAGATCTGTGATGAGAGGTATACCCATCGGATCCATAATTCACGAGGCATGTGCAAACATTGTATTATCAACTTAGCTCTTAAATCTTTCAGCAAATGCAAATGATATATGAAGCAGACACAGCAAAGTACATTAGGTACTATTCTGTCTCATGTCTCTAAACTAAGAGGCATGCACTGCTCACTGCTCCATAATAGCGGATCCCAGCAGTGACTCTACAAATAAAATGTCTCCCCTTCTCATGCAACTTTTCTCTATCAAAAAATGGAGTACACATGCCCTTTTTAGAAATTGTTTTCAAAAGGTCGGGTCACAACAGGCAGGTGGTGCAGATACAAAGAACTCTGGAAAAAAATGAAGTCCAGTTTTAAACTACCTTTTTTTTCTAGTAGTACAGAACCTTAATGCATAACATTTTTGGGTGAAAGCTCCGATCAAACATTGACTACAGCAAGTTGCTAAACTAAAATTGCAAGACAGCATCGTATTATGTAGCAGAAACTTGAGGGGATAAAAAAACAACTGGTTTGGCTTGGTTTTTTGTTGCGTGCATCCGTTCCTTAAATGTCAACTTACCAGATCGTTATAAAACAATTAGGAACTCCAGGAGACTGAGCATTACTATCAAAATGGAAACCAACAACCCAGACACACATCACCCAATTTGATCAGTTAGATTAGTTGTTCTCACATCTCAAACCTTATCAGTTACCCACCATAGACGTCACACGTATACACTCTGCACATTAGTTGTTTTTTTTGCCTGAAATGTTAATTGAGCGCTCTCCTACCGCAACCGCATTTTAGCTTCTTGGTTGAGGATAATAAAATTTGGTTGGAACAAACAAGATATTATGCTCCAAGGCACTTACTTATCAAACCCTTTCACAGGTTTTCCATCAGGTCCAAGTCCGGCAAGCTTCCGGCAGCGGAAGTTCTCGTAGTGAACATTATTGGTGACGTCTTTCAAATCTTGCAAGTGTGTCCGTACAACCATGTTGCGGAGCGCAACAAAGTCGCAGTGCTCCAGGTTCTCCACTGAAAATGAATAGAAACGGTCAGATTTGGTCGCACAATGGACTCCCATTCAAGTAACTCAACTAACAGCAACATAAAGCGTGTGATCTACTTTTATTCTGTTTCATTCTTACCAATTACGGTGCCCCAAGGGTACTTGCGTCCTCTGTACTTCTTCCCGTCCACATCCAGCACTACGTTTGAACCAACAACTGCAAAAGGAACTCGCTCCCTCATCATCTTGTTCACTTTATTTTCCTCCTCGTCATCACAGTCAGGAAATTCATAGATCTTGATTTTATTCTGCGCTATCTCGTTCAGGATCTAGCAAAAAAAACAATTTTAGTTAAGCACCAGCACCACCTCTCTAAATCGATAACATTCCTAAAACGCTGGAGAAGAGAAAGCGAAAGTAAGTTTATAATAAGATTTAAGATGACAATAAAGAAAATTGGCGTGTGTGCCACAAACAAGACACACATTCAACCAAATGTTACAAATGTCTCCAGAAATATTTTTTTCCAATTCGCATGCCAAAAGAAGAAGAGTGTCACGCAAGCTGATACGAAAAGAAATTATAGCTTGTTTAATCTCATGCATTTATTTATAGACTTGCCATTGGCTGTTGTCAATACTGTCACCAAAGCCAGGTGTGTCCACAATGGTCAACGTGAGGTTGACTCCGTTTTCCTTCATCAGAACCTTGCAGGTTTCCACCTGTAAATACACAAATAAAAAAACATGCGAATGTTCCATTTCCAAATCCAAAATAAAAAATCTCGGCTAGTAAAAATCCACAGAGGCAATAAAATGCAAACCTGAACTGTCTTCTTAACCCTGCTGCTAGGACCTGGATACTCTGAGGAGTAGATATCAGCTAGAAACATTGAGTTGATCAGTGTAGATTTCCCAAGACCAGACTCTCCTGTACAAATATAAAGCAACAAGGCCAGCACGTTTCAATATTATTGCCTTTTTATGGGCCAGCATTTTGGAGAGGAGTCAAGAAGTGGATGCTCAAGAGAGCTTTTAAAAAGTTGAAGTTGGAAATCAGACATAAGTGCATACCTACGACCATGAGCGTGAAATCAAATCCCTTTTTTACAGCTTTCCTATAGACTTGGTTGGGCAGGTTTGCAAAGCCCACATATCCATCCAGCTCCTTCTTCCTTTTGTCCTTCTCGTGCTTCTCCAACTTCATCTTGTTCTCCTTTGACTCTCGCTCTCTGTTGTCTTCGATGTTCCCAGCGTTGGTATTGTTGTGATGGGTCCTCATCGCCTCAATTTTCCCTGACATGGAGTTCAATTCTTTGGCTTGGTTAGCAATTGCATTGGTCACATTCACACCACCTCCGGTGAGACCAGCCGGGCCGCTTGTGGGATTGTTGATCGAGGTGACGAGTGCAGGTGCCGGGGAAGACTCGTTCTTGAAGAAAAGTTCTCGTTTGCTTTGCAACTGGATAAGGGATTCAAAAAGGATATTGTCAACTCATGTGACAAAAAGATAAGTCATGTCATGCCGCCACTACACTACTACACTCGAAATTTCTCTTGCGAGTCTGTCTGACTAAAACTAAACTCATGCATCACATTAATTTTACCTTTCACTTCATTCAGACATTCACAAATTCACAACAATGAGTATTTATATTGCAACAAATAATGCATCGCCTCCCACACAACACACAATGCGGTCAATTTCCCATTGTTCTGTTATAATGATTAATAATAATAACGCTCCGAAAAATTGGCTTTTGAGTCATTGCATGTATTTATGTATTCAATAATGCTCCATGTCGAACATTGTGTTAACCTCTGCTGCACGGAGTTCACTTCACGTTTTTTTTCTACGCTCTCCTTTTCAAACTTACTTATCGTTCCATCTCCAAAAAGTCCAAGCACAACGATCTGAATTCTATTGAATACAAAATGAGCTGTTGTCATATATGTATAAACTATTGTCTACTATGGAGGCAAAATAGGTAACATAATACAATGCTTCTGATGACGTGTTTTTTTTACATATTCGGCAAAGAAGAGAACCAGACGAAGATGTACATAAATGCATGTATTATCATCACACTAATGTCTATAATGCAGCTATTGAAATTTTCATTTCTAGTTTCGTTCCGCCCCTTTCCTTTTATGGAAAGGCTTTCTATAAAAAGCTGTCTTCATAGTAGATGAACCCTTGAGCACAGCAAAAAAAAGATAACAAAAAAAGTCAATCGAAAATTTAATCTTTTCGAAGTGGAGCTTGCTCGTATTCTTCTTCAAAGATAGAATTGGATAAAAAGCGAGATTATTGTGTGAATATTATAATTGTGTCTTTTTACACACGAGTCACTGTCCGACATGTGTGGACAATGACCAGGGATCACTACTATGCAGCTATCTAACATTATAGCATGTCCTACACATACTCAAACATGACAATCAATCATCAATCACACTAAATAAATAAAACGACACATGTAAATATCTACGCGCTAAAAAATTTAAACCAAATTCTAAAAAGATTCTAACCAGGTGAATCATAAGCGGAAAAATATGTAAATTAGGACAAATCCCATTTGAAATTTTTTTTCTTCTTCTCTCGAATTTGCATTGCTAATTTGCATAAAGTTATGAAGGAAAACCATGAGACAACAACAACAACCTAGCTGGTTCTTTTTGCGGTTTGGCGATTGACGTGTCACCCGACAAAAAAAAAACGAGAGAAGAGGAAAACCAGGTTTGCTTCTGCAATATGCTAATATTTTTCTAGCTAGCACATCCACATACATCTTCATCCATTTTCCCAATTTCATTGTGAAACACTGAGCACATTACTCCAACTCCCTCACACTGCCTTATTTAGCGCGTAGATATTTACATGTGTCGTTTTATTTATTTAGTGTGATTGATGATTGATTGTCATGTTTGAGTATGTGTAGGACATGCTATAATGTTAG
>JAHZNF010004462.1:0-18720 GCA_027744215.1 Troglopedetes dispersus
AGAATCCCTAAGGTATTTACTCTTCCGATCAGTTCTAAAGAAGTCTTGGCTCTAGTAGATAAAAACTGGAGTATAAAATTTCGAGACTAATAAAGGAACTGATGCTATTCTCCTTCTGACGTGATAATAGTGGAGCACCCGTTGACTCAACATGGGAAAGCTTGGAAGAAACCAAACCACATGATCTTAGTCAGGACACTTTAGCTCCTCACGATGCTCCACCGCCATGGGCCCATATTTCTCGTAGGGATCGGCCAAGGACACTTGCATTTTCACCTCCGAGACCCTTTCACGTTCCGAGCCCTGGATCACCAGGCGATTTACCTTTTATCCGAACTCCTATGCTCCCTTCTCCCTTGGGATTTCCGGGGATGCGATTCGCTAGGAGACCTTACCGCCCATCCATGGAATTTCGCTTTACCCCACGGTCGTCATTGGGACGATTCCGAGTGTCTCCAGCATCAACTCCTGGTGACGGGGACCAAACTCCTGTGCCTCCGGATGTAGTTCCTTTGCCCATGGCAGCTTTCGATGCTTCCCATTCCAGAGAGATTGAGTCACCTTATCGATCCATCAGAGTAGTAAATGAGCTGTATCCACAACGATCCCTTGAAATCGAACACGAGGCCCTTTTGGGTCCACAAGCTGCAATAACACCAGAAATAGCAAGTAGAGATCTTCCAGCAAGGGCTAAGTTTTTTCAGACAAAGATTGAGGACGAGGATGAGGAAGGGACTCTCCGACTAAGTGATGATGCTGGGGAAATGTTGGGGGAATTGAGAAACGAAGATTTCGAGGATGAAGAAGAAGGTTCCCTGACATATGGTGGACTTTACGACTGCATGCCACCACCGATTTTTATGCTCCTCATTACAATTATTGAGGTATTGTAATTTGTAGTTCAAAATTCAGTTTTTAGTTTGATTTTAGTGTGAAAGTTTAAATCAAATAAGTGTTTTTTTTAATTTTAAAATAAATGTAACAGATTGGGGTTTTTATATATTACACGCGAAAGTTTATAAATGATCCAAATTACGGGTACATCACGAAGTATAGCCCTGCTCCACTCGACTCTTCCTTGATATATAATCCGACTCGACGCTACGAAGTTTGGAGATACATTACTTACGCGCTTGTTCACTCAGGGTAAGAGATAAGGAAATTATTAAAACATTTTTATATTTAAGTTGGTTATGTAAACGGACAAGGAAGGAACTCTTTGAGCAGTTCAGAGTATCAATTCCCTAATTAGTATCTTGGTGTGTATACCTAATTGTGACTTTTTTTCTTTTTTCTCTGATTCGCCACGTGACCTTCATATATCATCAATTCCACTAGATACATGCATATTATCAACAACGTAGTGGTATTTAAAGAATTGTTTTTTTACCTTAACAAAAATGATACACAACTTTGCGCAATGAATGAACATGAAGTTATATGCTCGTTAGTGGCAATAAACTGTAGTAAAATGTGTCTATTTGAATAGGTGCAATTGATCCTGGGAATTCTTCTCGAAGTTGTTCATAAGTGGCGACGTGTGCTCGCCATTTATGTTGCTGGGATCTTAGCTGGATCACTTGCTACGTCAATATCTGAACCATTCAATTATTTGGCAGGAGCTTCCGCCGGAGTTTACGCCCTCATTACGGCGCATGTATCCACAGTGATCCTGGTATGTACAATCAAACATGTGAACGGACGACTAGTTAACAGAGCTTTCAAGGCTAACACTAAGACGCAAACCTATCATTGCTAATATTAATCAGATCAGGTTTCCCAAGATAAGGTGAAAATCGTGATGTATTCCAATTTGCAGAACTGGTCAGAAATGGAATATCCATGGGTCCGTGTTTTCGTCTTCGTGGTATTTGTAGCTCATGATGCAGGGACGGCAATTTACTTTACTTACGTTTTGGGCGAAAAATCCATTGTAAGAGGATACATATAAGCTATATATAGTATTACTTAAATATCTGATGGAATGTGCCTAAACTACAATTAATTTAATCATGTTTGATAAAGGTTGGGTACGCGGCACATTTAGGAGGTGCTGTAGCAGGCCTCCTCGTGGGAATTTATGTTCTGAGGAATTTAGCATGGAAGGCGTGGGAGGTGAATCTATGGTATACTAGCATAGCTCTTTGTATTTTGCTTTTTTTGTTTGCCGTTGGTTGGAACATTGTACGCTCTGACCTTTTTCCTTAAATGATTCCACTGCGAAAGTTTGGGATCGATTGTGTACAAATAATATCGAGATTTCTTTTTAATAAAGTATAGCAGATACCTTTCATACATGGTGGGAGGTTTAAAGTGCGAAGAAATAATAATTATTCTGATCTAAATTAGGCATACTACAATTTAAACAAGAAATAACTTTAAGGTCATCGGAACAAACACCAATTCCCAATTGGTTCAACGTCATCAATCATCAAGCTGGCCTTATAAAAGTCGTGTATTTTTTACGGAAGGCGTGCAGAAAATTTTAAAGGTCAGGGGGTCCCATAGCCTAGCTCGATAAATCTGCTTCAAGCTCGATAAATGCAGAAAAATGAACTCGTCATAATTAGAACCGGTTCACAGTATTAGGTAAAAGGTAAAATACCAAAAAAATACTAAACTTCTTTAATTCCGGAGAGTTGATTAGTTCTCAGGCTTTTGATGTTGGGACAGCTGCGCTTAGTTGTTGCTTCAAGTCCAATGCGTCATGTTTTGCAAAAAATATGACACGCGTTCGGAATAAAATAATGCAACTTCATCACATTAATTAGAAGATGTTACTTCATTCAATTTCGAAAATGTCTGGAAATTAATAAATTGTGCACCTGCTCGAGCGACTAAATGTACTCCAGTCACAACGTACGTAAAAAATTCACACCAAAGTGGTGAAATTCTCCAGGTTGTCTTTTAATTTTTTGTTAATTCATGCAGAGGAAGTGGGCAGCTACCAGGAAAACTTGTGAAAAAGATGCTTCGTAATCGCTGCCGGTTTAAAAGTTGTATTTTGTAATGCTTACCTCTCTGTTGGCTTCGGGTAGTACAATACACTATATAAACTTCTACTTTAATTTTATGTAATGATTTCTTAATATACATTTTACGTTTATGCATTGCAAAGTGTATCTGGTTTGGCTTCTTAAAATTCTCCAAGCCTTCATTTAAGAATTCCTTGATGGAAAAGGTTAAGATACTCATCTACTGTGTAAGAAATACTCTTTGCTTCAAATAACATCTTACCTCTTGCGAGAACAACACAATAGCGTATTTGTTAAATGAATAAATACTGCATCAGGGCGATAAGTAGTCAATTGCGGAAGGATCAGAGCGACAACTTTACAATGCAATATACAAGAGACAAAAACGTTGCTGCTGTCCATCTTCTCATATCGTGAGAAAGCTAAGTCGTTGACGAACGTGAATAACATACGTCTTCATTAAGGTCTTGAATTTGCCCGTGTGAAAATAAGTTTCTTGTAGAGTATAGACTCATGTCTTCACTGTTAGTGCTTCAGTCATTGCACAACTTCTATAAGGTATTCATAATATTAAATTTGCGAAAATGTATTGCTAACTTTGCGTTCATATTCTGGTTTGTAGAGCACATTTATCTTATAATTGAGCTAAATGTATATAGGTATATATACATGTTTAATTGGTAATACGAACTTTTTTCAAACTAAAAATAAGCAAGAGTGGAAGTCAAATCTCGCCATACGAGCAGTTGCATTTTAACCTTTCGACAAACAACTGATCTCATATATAGTTCCCCTGTGACCGTAAATTCATTAAATCACTGTTACCGCTAATTGGATGGAAATAAGGAATTATTGATTGCATCCTAAAACATTCACAGATTTAAGTCTGTCTTGCAATCAGGAGGAACCTTCAGAAGTGTCTGAAGTTATTTAATTAACTAGTCATAATCTATACAGGCAATCAGAGAGTCCTTATATACTCCGTTTTCTGAACTTAGCGTAAAAGATGGAGCAACTGACTGAATCAAATTGGACAAGATGGTATCTAGTGGAGGAATCCAAGTTCCACCAATTTTGGTTTGAAAGAGTAGATATAAACTTTTGGTACGACTTTGCAGACAACTACGCAAGGTACTTAGTTCCATTCGGTTTAATTTTGTACATTACAACCGTCTGGTATCTGAAGAACTACATGAAAGAAAAAGAGCCGTTCCAACTTCGCACTGCTCTCTTCGTGTGGAACGCTTTTATAGGGATTTGGTCGATAATCATGTTAATCCGCGTTGGCACTGAAGTTCGAGTCATACTGAGCACACCAGGGGGTTTCTACCGAAGTATATGTCTAAGGTACATAAAGTAAATTATTTATATGTGCAAAATTATTGTTTAACAATCCAACTGTTTTTAATTTATTTTATTTATTTATTCTAGGGAAGATCTTCATATGTCAACCGCGTTTTGGGCAGTGGTAATGTGTTGGTCGAAGCCACTCCTGTTCTTTGACACCTACTTCTTGATCTTAAGAAAGAAGCCGGTTGATGCTGTTCATATGTATGTTTCAAATGGAACGGTAACTATGATTAGTAAAATACCTCCATGAATTTACATTTCTAATTTTTTTTGCAGGATTCACCACTCTGTGGCGATGACACTGGCTCCAATGTTTGTTAGTTTGGCAGAACCGTTTACTCGGTGGATAGGATTGGCTAACCTACTTGTTCATGCTATTGATTATCCCTTATTAGCACTGAGAGTATGATTTTTTTTAAATATAAATTTTAACCAACCGCCCTGAGCTAAAGTACCAAGTCACCTTACTAAAACAATATGTTTACTCTAGGCTTTGCAAATTTCGATACCAAAGTCGAGGCACATCATGGCTTGCTTGGAGGTTGTTCAAATGCTCGTTAGTCTCTATTTTTCCGCGTACACCTTAGTTAAAAGAGGTTAGAAAGCATTTCATACATGGAAATCCCAATTTCTATATTTTGCTGTAAATCTTAATTAATTATTGTTAATTTTTCCTTTGCTACTAAATTACAGCCAATGGTGACTATTGTGTACGTCATCCACTAAGTGTGATGCTCACCTACGCAACTTACTTTGGACTTTTATTCTTCCTCGTTGTGACTTTTATCTCACCAGAGTACTGGAAACGCGGACTAAGGAAAACAAAAAATCAACATAAAACAGACTGAAAAAGGTTCCTACCATCATTTCCAGTTTACGGATGAACTTGTTTATGAGAAATAAAAAATTCCTTGATCGCATGTATACACCGAGTGCAGTGCAAGTGCTAACATTTTTACAGGGGATTTAGGATATATATTACATATATGTGAATGTGTGTTGCAAAATTACGTTGATGTTGTACGCAATTAAAAATTGTAAAAAGGATGGCTCCTCTATAGTGACTACTACTGAAAAGCTATTCGTGACGACACCTTTCTCACTCAGTTGGTCCTCACCGTGAATGTAACCAGTTTACTCTGAAAAGACGATAATTAATGTAAGACAAGTGAGTGAGCAATCCTGTATGTTGTTTATGGTGAGAAACTGAAAAACCTGTCCGACTCTATAGCTTCCTATGATGTAATCTAATCGCGAAATCGGGGAGAAGGAATGCAATACGATTGTCTAATATAACAGTCGTTCCCAAAGGAAGTGCATAATATTTCTCTGTGTTATGAATTGTGGTGTACGGGAAAGTATTTAGCAATCCAGTTTTAAGGTTGATAAAAAGAATATTTACATATGGAAGCAGTGAGATTGTAAAGTAAATAAAACGAAATATTCCCAAAACATATTTTCGTGAAGAGTCATTTCGTGCATAAGATAATCTGTTCTGGTACTTCCGTTATTTGTGAGTTGTGCACATTTATCTACGAAGCGGTTCTGGACAATAACCTTTTTCCATTAGCATTTTTGCAACAAATGGTACTTTAATTTATCTGGGTTTTAGTATCTGCATCCTTCAAATTTTATGTAAATCCTACCCGAAATTCAATTTAGAATTGAATGGAAACACACTGTAGTTTGGTTGGTTATAATAACCCTACAGTGATAAGAGTAGCATCCTTGAATAGCCAATGAACTGTAGTGCTAGCCTGCATAAAATACTAATTATATATCTAACTTCCTTCCTAAAGTTAGAAGTTTGTAGTATCAGAGGAAATGAAATGATAAAATATGGTTGTACGATTAGGAGAATATAAGAAAAGGCACACATATACTTTCCAAAAACTGAAATTTCGGCTACATCTACCGAAATCCCGTAAGACGAGCACCATTTTCCAGTTCAAATTTTAACTTTGTGAAATTATGCTGATTATTTTAAAGATCTAACAGGAACAGGATGCTTTTACGATAAAGTGAAAAAATCTGATAATTGCTAACACGTTGTGAAAATTAACCAATGTAAATTAACGTTTTTTACATTGCCTGTCATCGTGTAATTCATCCTCTACTCAGCACATACCCAAATTGCATGTCTGTATTTTCCGAGTCAAGTCTTAAATAATGCTACTATGTGAAAAAGAACAGTTTTATAACTTGCACAAAAAATTTATTTCAGTAATGAGGAAACAATGGATTGAAGTCAGAATTTTCAAATTGGTTGTAACAAAAAATTCAAATTAGTTTGGGAATGAGTTGTACAATGAGATTGTTACGTGAATCCTTCCCAAAGTAAGAATAAGGTCGACATTAAATTAGCATTTATCGTGGTCTCTGGATCCGGTCAATGCTCGAAATCGATCTACTTCTTCCAAACGCCATAGTATGGGTAGCTAGCGTAACCTCCATAATAGTATGGGTATCCATAGGTATACCCGGAATAGCCACCATAATAAGGATAATATCCATTGGTCAGGTAGTACTGTGCTGAGGCGCAGACCACGAGAGCTGCGAGCACCAAAATAGCCAACTGGAAAGAACAAAACACTTTAAAACGAAAACAATTTATAAAGTAAGTAATTCTGTGAACTCAATTCCAACTTACAAGCTTGTACATGGTGACTTTTTTTAGTTGAATTTGAGGAAACCGAAAATGGTGTTACTTTTGCTTGGCGAACAAAATAGATCTGTAACGAATTTTCCGTAGTTGTGCCTCTATTTATATGAAATTTCGACATGTTAGTTCTTGTGGAACCACGATGATGTTATATAAACCACCTACTAAAATTAGCATGTTATTCGGGAGTCTTTGGCGAAGGGTTAAACGAATACCTAACCCAAGTTTAGGATAATTATCTTGACCAACCCCCATTTCAGCCGGTTACAGAGTTGCATAATACTTAACATGAAATTTTAGGTACCTCAGCCAAGGACTTCAAGGACTTTTTTATGTAGAAGCTACATGTAATTTTTGGTGAGATCACAGACGTCTGTGCCAAGGAGGATTCATAGCTAACCATGCAAATTTGGTTTATTGTTGCAGTGCATTAGTCTGAAATGGTTATGTAGAGGATGACGGGTTTTTGAAATGATCTGACACGATTTTTGTTTTGTAGCGTATCTGGTGGCAGAAATTACATGATCTATGAAAATTGAAGTTGTTGTTCTGCTGTCCATGTACATTAATAAAAATAATATATGCTCCGTTGAAGATAATCACCATAAAATTCTAACACAAACATATATATTTTTTCACAATTGCTGGAGAAAATAAAATATGATTGAAATGGTCCGACCATTTTGTGTTTCTTGAAAATAAAAAGACAATTGGATAGACAGAAAATTATAAGGTACGTATGCAGATGGCACAGATTTAGGTACATATATTGGTTATTGGAAACCTGGCGGGTAGCTGCTGTAATTTGTTTGATTGCCTTTGGAAATGAATGTGTCAGAAGTTGCAGAAACGCAAACTTATTCCAGGTATACATCTACCTGGTTGTTAAGAAAATCGAGATTTACCTCTTAAAGAGCAACAATGAAATTTAACTTATAGATTTTTTATAAAGCTACAAGCTCTATTCCCAACATTTCATCGCCGGTCTTTCAATCTTCAATATTAGAGATGACTTATGTCCCTCGAAGGAAAACATCATAGATATGTACCAGTTTTTTTTTAAATCTTACGTCAGTCCTAATAATTATTTGGCTTCTGCTCTATGCAGATTACAAAATTTGTAAAACGGACAGCAGGTTGCCAATATGGATTTAAACCCTACTATCACATCATTCATAATTGTTTAGATAATTCCGTTGACTTTGAAAAATTGCATTAGCAATTTGAGCGCAAAAATTTCAATGCTTTAGTACTTGTATTGATGTAAATTTCCATTGCAAAAGAGAATGGTTGAGAATTTTTTAAATTCTTTTTATGCGGTTCTACTAGACTGGAAATTGTTTGATGTTCACGGACGAACCAAAGTTCAGTATGTATTCCTTTTAATTATTTTTTCCACTAACCAGTTATTCATACCCATCGGTTCTATAATTGCGCATGCTCTGCGTAAATACTTATGGTCTTTCAAACATCTTTATTGGCAAAATTTATTGACCACGCATGATTTATTTTCTGAATTTTCTGAACCTCGCGATAATTTCTAAACCTTCTAGTTTCGTTATTTCATTCTGCAAATGTTCAGATCATTCCATATGAATGAGTTCATTACTCTTAGTTCATTGAATTGACTAAAGAGTAGCCTCTTTTGTAATACCAATTCCGAGTAAGCCACAGAGTCTTTGATTGTTGCATAAACTTAAGTTCAGAGGCGCAAAGGGAAAACCACAGGCTTAAACTCTTAAAATGGAACTCTTAAAAATCATCAATGTGCTTTTTTCATTACAAAAAGAGTCAATGAGAGACTTCCTAATTTCAACAAATATTAAATGAATAAAAGTTTACTTTGAGATTTTACCAAAACTCCCAATCGCAATCATTAAAAATTGAAGTACTTGCATGGGTAGCACATGCATATTATGTAGTTGTAGGTATTTATATTAGTAGTATATGGATAAATCGGTGTTCATAATGCAAAAACATTATCACCTAACTTGTCAATAAAGTTGAAGTTCATGGACATTCCCACATTTAAATCAGTGCAATCTTATCAATTATTAATCTTTGATTAATTCTTTGACAAATTTGTTTTTGTTTTTACACAATGAAATAACGTTTTAGTGTGAGTGGTACTATAATTGGCAGATTACGTTAAAATATTTTTCAGTATCATCATCAACCTAGCCAGTTTTTGTATAACACGAATCACACCACTTTTTTAAAGACAAGGATTTAAATATCTGTCATAGTCGAAGAGGTTGAAGCAACAAAGGTTTTTTGGTTTCTCGATTGTATTACACCACGGCGTCTCTTTTCCTTCGAACTAAGCCATGCATTCCTCTGTTTGCAAGTTAATCATTAGCTTCTTCGTCATTGGGTTGACCTGTGGAGATGACTATTTAACGTCTCCAATTGTGACCAACTGGGGAGTAAGTTGAGGAATTCTGCTGCGGTACTTGCACATTTAAAAGGCATTATATGTAAAATATAATGACAAAAAACAATTTTATCTAGGACTGGGGCGAATTTCAATATTGCCCTGCTGGAACCAAAGTTATCGGATTCCAGCTCAAAACAGAAGTTTGGCATTCTGGAAGTGCTGTAATTGATGACACTTGCCTAAATGGAATCAAATTCTTTTGCGGGCATCCTTCATCGTCAGGAGAAGGCGAACCTGTTGAAACAATAACTAGTTCGGAAGGAAATTGGGGGAAATGGGGGAAAATCTTCTATTGTGATGGGCTCGGATTTGCTCGTGGATTCATGCTCCGTTCCGAAGAGGCTGACACCGCTGCCGTTGACGAAACGGCATCAAATAACTTAAGAATTCTTTGTACGGAGGGGGAGAGATACATTGAGGGTGACGGCGAAAGATGGGGAATCTGGACAACTCCCCGCATTTGTCAGGCTCACCAGTACATTTGTGGTTTGCAGACTCAAGTTCAAGATTCGCAAGGACTATGTAAGTGTACATTTCATTTCTTATGGTTAGAAATACAAAGTATTATTAATTGTTCTTATCTTCATTAGGGTAGCTTTTTAGTCAACCTGGCTCGTTCATCAAAAGTTGCACTAACGTGTAGTACATTTTAGTTTCAAGCCTAAAAATTATTTTCGATTCCCTAATCAAATGTGTGGGGCAACTTGAACTTCGAAGGATTTTTTATTTTCATTTATCCATTTAAATACATGTGTGCTAATTTGTATTTTTGTGTTTCCGCAGTTTCGGATGACACCTCTTTAAACAATATCCGAGTTAAATGCTGTGACATGTCGCAGGATGAAATTTTGTCTTACGGAATACAAATTAATTCCACCGATCCAGATCATTCGCGATGATTAACAACTTGTCACGAGAATGCCTTATCACAATCCCGATGTATCTTGAGCGTTTGAATTTCAAATTGCCCAATCAGCAGAAAATCAATAAAATCTTAATTTATATGTGTGTATTATATTTATACAGAGTTCATATATTTCCAAATAGTGATGGTGTTAAGCAGAATAAATATTGTATCTTCCAACCTCACCTCAACAACAGTGCTGGATTGTCGAATTATCTCTTCTCTTATCTGCCATTTTTTACGTGACTTATGGAGCAAAAATATAGCATAACCAGCCTCATATTATGCTACTGTATTCTTTATAGCATGTTCGTATTCAAAATTTAAACAGTTTCACTCCAAGTCAGTCGTTGTACTTGTTACGTGTATCACAATGATTTGATCGGCGGTATTCACAGCTTACAACTTCACTTCAGATCAGAATTCTACTGGGCTGATTGGCTATTTAAACAATTCAAATATTATACATATTTTTCATTAATATCTCACTATGCACCTGTTCGTTAACATTTATCATTTTAATCTTTCCAACCTGTCAGATAACCATCCGCAAAATAGCCAGCACCTGTGCTAAAAAATTCGCGTGCTTTCTTGACACTACTGCGGATGCTGTGAGCATGAGAACCTCATTTTTTGCCTAGATTGTGAAGATTGAAATTTTTTACGATGGGTTGCTGCTGCGGTGGTTTCTTAAGCTGGTTTCTCCTAACAGGAGTATTCCTGCTTATTGGAGTATTTTTAGGTAAGAAGGATCGCCCTAAAATCGCAGGAGTGTATGCTCAACCTGGCAAGTTGTATTGGCTCAAAGTTCTCTTCTTCGTTCTGCTGATGAAGCTACGAAAAGTAAATATACCTGCATTCATATTTTATGCCAACGATAATTGACAACTGACACACTATTTTCTATTAAACTAATCTCAACTCGCATTTTTAGTGGAAGGACAAGCGCAATACGGATACTCTACGAGATCACACAAACCCGGAAACATACCAGTCGGGTTATGGAACAAAGTCAAAATCAAGTCCGGCAGAAATGGACAAAGTTCAACCTCTTTCCGACCACTTTCAAGCTATTGATGCAGTGTATTTCAACGGGGCAAACTCAGATGGTTTTTGCATCATTTCTGGAACTGCCAGGAGACCTCATGGTGTTGTAAACGGGTTCTTAATTTTAAGGATTCCGGAGCTGGGCTACTTGTTGTCACCGAAGCTGCCTGACTGTCAGCTCTTTGGTGGATCTGATGAGTATTTTGGAGCAGAAGGATTCCGTTATGAGCCTGTTGTCCCCATGAAACATTGGAAGCTCAGTTACACTGGCAATATGCAGTAACTTCCATAAATTTTAGACATAAACTTTCATTATATAAGAATTATTATATAAACTTGCCTCGATCCACATTCTGTGAAAAATAGGTCCAGAGACGAAGATGGAAAATCATACCAGGTACGCTTAACTGCAAACTGGAAATCAGACCTGGAATACTTCGATTACGATACTGACATTCCTCCATTAACTATGGCGAAAGCGATTGCAAAAGAGGCGTGGAGTCGAGAATATTTTGAACAATTGAAAGAGTAAGTTGATTATTCTCATTCAAAAATTTTATACTAGATCAGATAAGAAGCTATAAATCCTTTCTGTACAAATGTAGGGCTCACCAAACTCATTATGAGCAACATGGGACACTTTCAGGCGAAGTGGATATTGATGGAAAAGTGTACAAGTTTACTTCCCCTTCTATGCGTGATCACAGCTATGGTACACAAGAAAAGAATCCAACGGCTATAAGATAACTTACTTATTGCTTCAAAAATTAATTCATTAATCTTTCTATACATTAGGTGTGAAACGGAATTGGAAACTACTTTATCGGTACATGTTTCACATGTTTAGCCTTGAGGATGGCCGCAGATTTGACGTTGGCAATGTTTGCCAGCCAGTAACTTCTTCCCAGTAATAAATCAAATGAACGCATTTTACTGTTGATACACTGTTACAAGGATGAAGGAAGTAATTTTATAGTTTGACCATGATTCAAATGTGATTTAGATTAGAACTGGGTTACATGTATGATTATAACGGATCTCTTCATGCCTTAACTCGGGTGGAAATGCCACTGTACTTGTATGGGGAAATGGGGGATCCTCCAAAAGATTACGGTTTCCGAGTGAAAGCAACAAATGGAAAGACTTACTACGTGCAAGTCAAAGTTTTGGAAACGGTTGAACTGAATATTGGGTGGGAGTGGGAAGCAAGAATTGTGGAGCGAAGATGCAAGTTCATCGTTGATGGCGTTGAAGGGTACGGGGTTTCGGAATGTATGTACCGTCATACTGGAGGAAGACCAACCCAGTACTCCCAAACTGATCCAGAAGACATTAAAACAAAAAAGCTAATTTAACCTTTGCCTACTGTAAAGTGGTAAATGCAAATCATTTCCTTATGCAAACTTTGAGAACCAGCAGAAGTTGCAAAATTTGATTCCTTGTTTCATCATTAAATTAAAAAGCGCATCAGTTTAAGCAGTAATGGTTTGATTAATCGTCACTTATTCTTCATGCTTCCTTTCCATCTCTCATGCCCAGTATTTCCTCGCAAATTCGCAATCAAACGCTAATACAAACACAAACAGATCAAAGAAATGTTGCTTGAGGACTTACATAAAGCTTGTAATGTAAATGTGAGCACTGCGTTGCGTGAGTGAACATGAGGAGACTGTACTCCTCAAATTCACATACACTTTACCCTTGCCTCATATATTGCCGAAGTGCGGGAGAGTGTACATCACCAAGTGCGGTTTTGTTGGTTTTTTGGTTCTCAGATCCTTTTGTCATTCTTTTTAGTTACATCTCAGTCTTTTGTTTCACGTTTTGTATCCTGCCCAATCCAATCCTGTCCAATTTCCCAGTCCTCATTACTCCTAATCTAGGACTATCATTCGGAATTCATTCTCCGATCAGCAAGGCTGGCGTCTAACTAAAATCGAAAATAAGGATCATAAGAGAAATAAAAAAGAAGTCAAGTCTCCACTCCACTCACCATCAATCAACTGGAAATTGAGAGACATCGAAGCAAGCGGGGTGACTACTGACTGAAGGAAACATGGACGTGAGTGATGACGATTTAATGGTGATTGAGAACCCCAATAGTGATGTAGAGGAGGAAAGAGAAAGCAAAAATGGCAAGCAGGAAAAAGTAAACTCAGGCTCTCCAAAAAAACCTGCCAGTCCTACAAAGAAGGGCAGAGCAGCCGGGACGGATGGCGGATCTTCAAATGCCCCTTGGTAAGATAATTTCTTCGTCTTCATGCCTTTTAACTTATAGATTAGATGATGACGAAACGCGAATTTGTTGTATCCCCCAAGACAGGGCAGGGCATATAATATTATCAATTATAATTACTTAAATTTTAGGATCGAAAAGTACAGACCCCAGAGCTTTGAAGAAATTGTCGGAAATGAAGAAACAATTGTGCGACTGGCAGTGTTTGCAAAAACTGGAAACATGCCCAACATCATTCTTGCCGTAAGTAGTACTTCAAATATATGATAGCCTCCCAATCCTTGTGGATATTACCTGTGATATACGTTCACGAGTAGTGGCAAAATAATATAAATGATTATTATCAAGTATCAAAGTAATTCAGTGAATCATCATCTCACCAGTATGCTGCTTTGTTTCTATCGTAATTAAAACTTAAGTTCAGAATCGCACCACCGTTTACCAGAAATTCTATCAAGTTCAACTATTAGTCAGCAAATACAATTAACCTATGACCCCAAATCGATACTCTTTGGGCTTTAGCATGACCGAAGGAGCTCAACAGGCCTTGAGACGAACAATGGAGTTGTACTCTCAGACTACCAGATTTGCACTTGCTTGTAATACCAGTGAAAAAATAATCCCGCCCATTCAATCCCGTTGTGCAGTTGTGAGATTCGGAAAGCTTAGTGATGCTCAGGTCCTTGCCAAACTAATCGCTGTGTGTGCGGCCGAAAATGTAAGTCCAGTGTTAGTGCTGGTCTGTGAACTCTTTGAAATATTTCTTATTGAATTCCCTGTCTAATGCGAACCTTACTGAAAGTATGAATATTATGATTTTAACTTTTAGATAAGCTACTCAGATGAAGGGTTGCAAGCTATCGTATTTACCTCACAAGGAGATATGCGCCAAGGGCTAAATAACTTGCAGGCAACATTCCACGGCTTTGGCACCATTACTCCAGACAACGTTTTCAAAGTACGTTCACTCATCGTCATCACACTTTGACAATGACAAAACATTCTATGCTTAAACTTATCAATTAACAAAGTCTTATTAAAAAGCTAACGTTTGTTGCTGTTATACCATGATTCTACTAAATTCCCAGGTTTGTGATGAGCCATCTCCAATGATTGTACAACAAATGCTCGAGCATTGTAATGATGGAAACATTGAAGAAGCCTACAAAGTAATTAGCCACTTATGGAAGTTGGGATATTCTGCAGAGGATATAATTTCCAACATTTTCCGGGTGTGCAAAAATTGTGCTCTTCCTGAAGTTAAGAAGCTTTTATTCATTAAGGTAAACCGCAGACCCTTTCATTATGCATTATTCACAAGTACAATATTATTTCGAATTTCAAATGTGACAATACAATTTCTTGTCTTTGTAGCACATAGGATTGACGCACATGAGGATTGCTGAAGGGATGAATTCGCTTATTCAGCTCACAGGTCTAATTGCAACTCTTTGTTCTATTAATAGGAAGTAAAGTGTAGTTCTGGAAATAATCTTTTAATCTACTACATAAGTACTACATGGACAACTTGATCTATTAACTTTTAATCTGCAGTAGTATGTTAAAGTTAAATTTAAAATGCCAAGATTTGTAAATAAAATAGTTTCCTTTTTCTGCGGAACAATCTTTCTACAAGAAACATCCAAAGTGCTGCAAACCAGCCAACAAAAACGACCAAAAACGTTGTGAAAACATCAGCAAAACGAACTGGCTCCACCTCTTTCCGTCGTTCATCATACATTCCAATCTGATCATTACAGACAATGGCGCGAGCATTGTCATAAATGTTTTTGTAGCGATAGTTAAGTCCGCGTTCCAAAATGCCAAGCAATCTAAACCAGTAACAGATCATTAATTTGAGACAAAAGATTCACTGGCAGCGGCCCATATTGCTAAATCAAATGTTTATTTATAACACAATATTAAGCTCACTTTTCGCTAAATATTTCCTGGAATTGTGAGCCCTTCCTCACAGTCAGGGAAGTTTTGTATGGCGTATTGTATGCAACCACGGTGGAAACTTTGGTGCAAACAAAATCTTCATGGAAGTCTTGCTGGGCGGCCGTTCGGTAAAACAAATCAGGGTATGACAGGAAAGCGTGGTATGGGCGATAAAATATATGATTAATTTCTTCAGAAGTACTGACTGGAATTAGGTCTTGCGAAAGTTTGAATGTATCTATGATTCCCTGTATTACGAAAATTAAATCAATTATCTATTTAGTTTACTTTGCATGTGGCTAGTTCAGATCACTAAACTCACCTGCACAACGACTTTGGTTGCATCACTATCCTGATGCACGGTGAATTTGTAGTTGTATGTAATTAAATCTGTTAAGGAGTCCACTGGTACTGAATCCACAGTTAAGAAAGAAACTATCATGGCAGAGTAGGCGGCATAACAGATTAATGCGGACAGCGACCCAATATAGAAAATAGACTTGAAGATTACTCCTTTTGGACAAATGTGCCAAGCTGTCAAAAGATGTAGGCAAAGATATTAATGAGAGCATTAAAGGAAAAAACTCAACTTATTTAGGCTATGCCGGAGAAATTACAGTAGAACCTTACATTTCTGGCAAATAGCGGCAATAGTCCACATTACGACTTCCTCAATGAAATAAGCATCTTTCCTGGAGCAAGCATAATTCTTTCTTGCGACATAACCCCATCCGGAAACACAGCCAATAATTAGCAACCAAGTTGAAAGTAACGTAATCCAGAGTGTAGTTGTGAAAGGTGCACTGACAATGTTTCGAATTGTGTCGACGGATGGTTGCGTGAAGAATGCCTTGTATCTACCCCAAAATGTGTGCAATAATAAGCATGTGCAAATTTTGTTACAAGGACTTGGACCCAAATACCTAAGCAAAAATTTAATTTATTTAAAATTAACTAACATCCCGAAATATGTGGGCTGCAAAAAGGTAAAATTTCTCCATCTTGCAGGGGTAACCGCAACCTGATCCAAAGAAATATCTGCGATCTCTGAATTCAATTGAAACACTGTAGTCTGTGGTGGATCTGATGAATTACGGGATTCACGCTCACCAACTTGAATCTCATAACTAGCATAATATATTGATAAGAAACGTTATTGTTTATTTTCTCTCAATTTATCTCTTTTGTGTGCGTGCCACATTTATGTTAAAATTTTCCATATTCATACATAAGACAATAAGCGGTACTTACGTAAAGTCCATCATTTGCTGGATGTCGGTAAAAATTCTCGCTGCTGCAGACCCATTTCCTATAGATATGGTTCCGGTTCGTTCTAACTCAATCCATTCCGAGAATTCCTTAAGTGTGCATAATAATAGTAATACTCTTGTTAATTTAATTAAATCCCTTCTCTAGAATGTGTGCAAGCATTTTTTGCTCCATACCTTCACCGAGGCTGTAAGGGACAAGTTTTGAAAGTTACCCCGTCTGTGGAATCTTTCAATGAAAATGTAAGACTGAATTTTTTCCAGAATGGCTTGCTCATCCCTCTTCAAACAATCTCCGGCTTCAATTTTCCTAAAACTAGCTTCCTCGTCAGCATCGAACAAGTGAGTTAACTTTTGCCATTTCAGGTGCCCTTTTACGTTAAACACTTCATACAGATCAAGAAATAAATTGGTTTGCGAGCGCGAGCTATTTCCCTTCTGCACCATGAAACTAAAGAAGATACCACTGTCCAGGGAAAACGATGGTGTGTAATTTCGAAACCAAGAACTGAGCAGTTGTAAACCAGGAGGCGATTGAAATGTTTCTCCATCTTCTGTGCCTCTGAAAACAAACTGAATTTCCGACCATAAAAAGACCACATAAGGCTGCCAAAATAATTTTATGTCACGTCGAAGATATTGTAATTCCTCGTCCACTTTGGCTATTAATGTCACAATCTGTTCCTCCGATTTCGTATGAAATATAAAATTTGTTCTCGTAGTAGGTAAGTCGATTTTTGGCGAGGACGCTGAGGATGTCGTTCCAGAGGCTGGAACAAATTTTTGAAAAAGTTCATGACTGGATTCCAAGAAGGCTTTAACAGAAATCAGGGAGATTGGCACGTTCTGTGCTTGGGCACATTCGCTGTCCTCTATGCTGGGTAACAATGACAGTGACGTTGGGTTTACCAGAAAATCATTCGAGACTAAAACTACTTCTTCAGACGAAAGGAGACAGCGAATAATGTATGAAACGGTGTGTATTAACCTAGAGCTTTCTCGAACACTCACAACTCCATGATCACTGCTGAACAGTGACGCACAGCATAACATCACACCGATAAGATATCGCATTTGCCGTGTTATTGAGAAAGACTAGTAACGTAAAATGGAGGTATGACTTAATGAACATTTTCAGGGAAACGGTGTTATGATATTGGACAAGAACTTTTGAACCATTCAAAACTACGGAAAAAACCTGACTGACGACGATCTGTGTTGTAGCCAAGGAGACAGCGAATAATGTATGAAACGGTGTGTATTAACCTAGAGCTTTCTCGAACACTCACAACTCCATGATCACTGCTGAACAGTGACGCACAGCATACATCACACCGATAAGATATCGCATTTGCCGTGTTATTGAGAAAGACTAGTAACGTAAAATGGAGGTATGACTTAATGAACATTTTCAGGGAAACGGTGTTATGATATTGGACAAGAACTTTTGAACCATTCAAAACTACGGAAAAAACCTGACTGACGACGATCTGTGTTGTAGCCAAGGAGACAGCGAATAATGTATGAAACGGTGTGTATTAACCTAGAGCTTTCTCGAACACTCACAACTCCATGATCACTGCTGAACAGTGACGCACAGCATACATCACACCGATAAGATATCGCATTTGCCGTGTTATTGAGAAAGACTAGTAACGTAAAATGGAGGTATGACTTAATGAACATTTTCAGGGAAACGGTGTTATGATATTGGACAAGAACTTTTGAACCATTCAAAACTACGGAAAAAACCTGACTGACGACGATCTGTGTTGTAGCCAAGGAGACAGCGAATAATGTATGAAACGGTGTGTATTAACCTAGAGCTTTCTCGAACACTCACAACTCCATGATCACTGCTGAACAGTGACGCACAGCATACATCACACCGATAAGATAT
>JAHZNF010004463.1:0-11246 GCA_027744215.1 Troglopedetes dispersus
GTGATATTTTTGGAATGTTACGAAATTTCATTTTTGAAGTGTGGCTCAAGTCAGTTATGGCATATCGTCCATATCGATATGAGATATGAGTGATATTTTTAGGAGAAATATAAAACTTCATTTTTGAACTGAGGCTCAAGTCAGCTATGACATATCGTCCATATCGATATGTATGAACAATGCAATTTTCTGTGGTGAATTTGAAGATTTTTGATCAAGTCAAGTTTGAAAACCTAAGAAATCGCTCGAAATGTTCAAGAGGACCAAATTTTAAGAAAATTCTGTATCGTCTAAAAGAAAATACTTTGAGTTTATTTCTGAGGTATTGTAGATTTTGGACAATTGTGGTGTCAGTGACGGTCAGAACTTTGTTTAAGCGAGACGTCTTTTTTTCGCTGAAGTAGGACCGAGGCGGTCAGACAGACTTTATTTAACTCAGAAAACTTGAAATTTTAGAGTTGAAGGTTTCCAGAACTGTCCTTTTTTACGACACAAATAATTTATTTCACAATGCCTAAGTCAGGCGGAAGGAAGACCTTTAAAGGTTTATTTAAACGAAGTGCAAGTGGTCAGTTCAGAAGCGTTAGAGTTTGCAGGGAATTGTTGAAGTATTTGCTGGATACTCCGGCTGAGATTGACTTGACTGACTTGTCGACGTGGGAAGGAGCAAAAGAACACCTCCGGAGATTGAGTTTTCTCGACAGCAATGGGGAAGCTTTGAAGAAACAAAATTTGGATTTTGTGTTTAACACGGCTGATCTACAAAAACATTACGTGAATATCACTGATACAAACTTGAAAAAGGAATTACAAGAAACCGTTGAAGTGAAGGATAGGGAATTCTACGGTTTTAAATCTGGTATGAGACTTGATGAGAAGTTGGCGTGTCTGTCCAAGCGTTTGAATGATGTGCGCTCAAGCATTGAAAAGGGAAAAAACACGTCAGCAAGTCACGGAGTGTCAACACCCGTGTTTCCTGCGAGCTCAGCAGCAAGTGAAATTTCAACCAACCTGGATAAACCTTGCATATCTGCATCTTGCAGCTCGACCGACGGTGTGCAGCGAATGCAGAAACGTATACGCCGAGAAGAGAGTACCACTAACAATTTGGGTTCCCCCAAGACAGTCGTCGTAAACCCCCTTTATCGTGGTATCGGAAAAGCAAAGCAAGCAATAGGAAGGTTCCGTGGCGATTTGCATCAAGGCGGCAGAATGGATTATTACAGTGACTACATGAACGCGGATGGGATGTTTGGAGAATACGTGGAGATCGACCACACTGACTACAATGAGGTGACTAGTGATATTATTATTGTTCTAGAAATGTAAAATATTTTTCGAAGACAATTTATATTTACAATGCAAAATATTGTATTACCAGAGTCAATATGAACATTCAATAATTGGTTTACTTCTTGTCATTTACAGAAGATTCGCCTGATTGATAAGCACATGCCTAACAGAATCCTGCTTTACGGAGTTCAGTTTTACCTGGTTCCACACTCAACAGCCATCGTTTCGGAAGTTATGGACCCGGCTATTTCGAAGTTAATCGAGGTATGGAACCAGTTGTAAATCTATAAGTTTACAAAAATGATAACATTGAGGGAATGGTGGCTACGACTTTAATTGTCTTTATTTGTATTTGCTTTTTGTTATTAACGTATACTTTTAGATACATGGAGGAACTATTATTCGAGCCAATCTATTAACTGAAAAGGTTGATGTTGTTGATCGGGAGCTGAAGCCGCTTATTGGGATTGCTTCCAACAGTGAGACTAACAATGAGGCCTACGTAAGGACGCAACAGTTGGGGCTCTACAGTCGCGATTTAATTATCAATGTGGTTGCGGGAAGTGAGCCACCTCTGTTCACGGGAGCAGCATTAGAAAAATATGCATGGAAACCAAGGGGTAAGTATCTTTTGTGACTTTTTGTGTTCATTTTTATTTACAGCGTCACTTATTGTTCGTAAACAAAATTATATTAAATTGCATTATTATGTAAAACTATTTACAGATGCACAGAAGAAGTCGCAGGAAGATGACACCAACAACGTTACGAAGTTGAGTGACTGTGCTGCCACTCCGAAGGTAACCCCCCCAATTCCCGCCGCCGATGCTAATATTGCGTGTAGCAGCAGGACTGTTCAAGAGTTCATTAAAATTAGCGACGATGAGGAGGCTATTAATGATGGCCTTTCTATGGGAGATGATGGTTCTCCTATTGTGGATGAAATGGATGAATCGAGTCAGGAAAGTGCACCGGTGCAGCCGCCGTCATTGGAAATAAAGATCGAGTCAATCAGCAACAGCAATGAAGAAGAAGACGATAAAGCAAAGATTATTGAAGTGATGGACAGTGCGACGGCGGAGATTATGTCACATTATCACCCTGCGGAAAAGGTTGTTGTGAAATGCGTGACAGAGGAGGAAACAGCTTCCCCACAACCCTTGAATGCTACAAGTGAAACTCAGGAGGAGGAGCTACCAAAGGAGTTTAGACAAGATGGTACAACAAAAATAATAGTTATGTGGTAACTGTGAGCAGCCTAGTTATTTTTTATTTCTAATCTGTGCAATTATTTTTGAAGCTGTTTCATTTATGTTTGCTGATACTCGTGACGAGCCGAAACTGATGGAGCCACTCGAATACGACGTGCCGGCAATGCAGAGTCGATTCATGGAGAAGGTGTTCAAATCCAGTAAATCCTATACAACTCTCAATCGTGTTTGTAAGCGGCTGGACATAGATTACGTAAGCCAATATATTTAAGAAGTGAATTAGGTGAATCTGAATTTGAGATTGATTTTTAATCAATTTTACTGTTTGTTTTAAGGAATTGAAACCAGGTTCGTTTAAATGGGTAACTATGCAGTGCTACGCAAGGATGAAAATTGAAGAAGAATATCAGAAGCTACTGCAACGGGAGGGAAAGGTGGATAGTGATGATGGGAGCAGGTTGGCCGCGCTTCATTCTTTGATTCAGAAAGACGTTAAGTAGGTATAGAAAACCTATGCAATATGATTAGGTAACTTTTCTGAAGAGAAATGTTTTTGTCTGATAAACTTAATGTGTAACTCATGCTACTTACTGAACAGGCAGCTTGGAGTATCTATTGAATTGAAAACTAATGTGTTTTGATTAATTTGAATATGCGTAATGTGCTCTTTATTTGTTTTTGATAATTGTATGCGTAGATTCATGTTTTATTGAAAGCAAAGAAGGAAATAAATACAAACAAATGTTTCGGTTATAGAAAAACAAAAATTAATTTGTTGTGCGTCCAGTTGATTTGCATAATTACAATAACAATAATTTTAGTACTGTAAATTTATTAGAATAGTGTTAGAATGCTACTTTTGACAATTGCAACATTTCAAAATGCTACATTTTTCAATTGCAACATTTTAGAATAGCTACATTTTACAATTGCGACACTTCAAAATGCTACATTTTACAATAGCTGCATTTTACAATAGCTACACTTTGCAATCGCTACATTTTAGAATAGCTACATTTTAGAATAGCTGTACTTTAGAATAGCTACTTTCTACAATAGCCACTTTTTACAATTGCTGGATTTAACAATTGCCACATTTCAAAATACTACATTTCAAGAGGTCAGTTATGGCATATCGTCCATATCGATATGAGATATGAGTGATATTTTTGGGGCGATACAAAATTTCATTTTTGAACTGTGGCTCAAGTCAGTTATGGCATATCGTCATATAATAGCTACTTTTTACAATTGAAACATTTTACAATAGCTACTTTTTAGAATAGCCACATTTTAGAATAGCTACACTTTGCAATTGAAACATTTTAGAATAGCTACTTTTTAGAATAGCTACACTTTGCAATTGAAACATTTTACAATAGCTACTTTTTAGAATAGCCACATTTTAGAATAGCTGCATTTTACAATAGCTACTTTTTAGAATAGCCACATTTTAGAATAGCTGCATTTTACAATAGCTACTTTTTAGAATAGCTACTTTTTACAAAAGCTACTTTTTAAAATAGCTACTTTTTACAGTTATTGTTAATTATGGCGTATCGTACATATCGAAATGAGATATGAGTGATATTTTTAGTGAAAATTCATTTCTGAACTGTGTATCAAGTCAGCTATGAAATATCCTCCATATCGATATGAGATATGAGTGATATTTGGGGGGTGATATGAAAATTCATTTTTGAACTGTGGCTCAAGTCAGATATGAGATATGGTCCATATCGATATGAGATATGAGTGATATTTTTGGGGTGATATGAAAGTTCATTTTTGAACTGTGGCTCAAGTCAGTTATGGCATGTCGTCCATATCGATATGAGATATGAGTGATATATTTGGGGTGATATGAAAATTCATTTTTGAAGTGTGGCTCAAGTCAGTTATGACATATCGTCCATATCGATATGTGATATGAGTGATATTTTTGGGGCGATTTAAAATTTCATTTTTGAACTGTGGCTCAAGTCAGCTATGACATCGCAGTGGCGATATGTATGAACAATGCAGGTGTCTCAAATGTTGTTAACATGAAGATTTGTAATCAAGTCAAGTTTAGAAATCTAAGGAATTATTCGAAAGGAATTCGAATAATTCCTAAAGAATTCGAAATGCTCAAGCAAATTATGTATCGTTTATTGATACGGAATTGTAAAATGAAAAAATCGTGTTTTTGGTTATGATTATTATATTGTAACTAACGCTTTATTGAATGTAAAAATGGAATAAATGCAAGTAAATGTTTCGGTTATACAAACAACAAAAATTAATTTGTACTGTGTCCAGTTAGGTTAGCATTATTACAGTAACAATAATTTTAGTACTGTAAATATATATATATATAAATTACATTTTTCTTTAATGTAGAATCACCGTAAATTCAATGAGACCATACGAAGCTAACATGTGTTTTTTAATCATATAAAACACAGAAAAATAATAACTGAATAAAGAAATTACCTATGAAAAGTACATTCGTAGATAGGAACTATAAGCTGACTAAATTCAATAATATTAATTCACCAGTAAATGAAGGAATTTTAGCTTACTATTCATTATATTGAATTGATTAAAGACTATAATCAGGAAAAAATAGCAAGTATATCATAGTAACATCTATTCTAATCGTCAAACTCTTCCAAGTCGGCGTCATACTCATTATGTACATTAATTACATGATTGTAAAGGGATTTTCGATAAGTGAATTTCTTGTCACAATATTTACACTGATGTGTAGTTGCTGCTCTTTCATGGGTCGCGACATGTCTGTCCATGGTATCCTTCCTAGGAGATGTCTTGTCACATATCGGGCACATGAAGTATTTGGTTTTGGTGTGCTCTCCCCTAATGTGTCTGGTTAGTGACTTCATATTCTTGTATGATTTAGGGCATAAGGTACAGGTGTACTATGAAAAAATAATAAAAAGTTATTAAAATTATTGTAAGCAGCATTACATATGTTAAAAAAGACAGCCAGATAATAATAATGTTGTGAAGAAATATTACTTACCGAAACAGACGCCTTAGTCTTCTTAAGCGGAAGTGTGAACGCATGCTGTGCCCCATTGAAGTGGTAGGAGATTACCATGTCGGACGATGGCTGAATAGGTGATGCTGCTGCTATTGCTGCTCCAGCTTCAGTTTCTTCGAGCACACCACAAAAGCTGAGACGAAAAAAATACAAAGAGAAACAATTGGATTAACGAAATGAACCACCCACCCTCCATGGTAACGAGATATTTGAATACGGTTAAAATTTAAAAATTATTATTATTATTATTATTACCCTGGAGCTGAAGATTCTGGCAAAACTTCATCATCAGATGAGAGGCTTACAATCTGTATTCCTTCATCGTCTTCAACTTGACCAACACTCGACTCATCTGAGATTTGTAGATCCTCAGTGACCTGTTTCAATCTGGAAGAATTATAAATATTTTTAGCTCGCGGAAAGGTATTCGAATGTTAGCACTGGGTTGTAAGAGAACTGATGAAACTTATTAAATTAACATTGAAAAATATGTGTATCTAGCGTACCGTTCCTTTTCAGTCATTTTAGGTGAGGTCACATTCTCCAAGGGAATTGACAGCTGACTGAAAAGTTTAGATTTAATTTAGACAAGGCATAATGAGCTGTTAATGCTGAATAGTAGTATCATTAGTTTTCGTACCTTGTGTTGAGACCGGAACAAACCGAATGAGAAGAAGTAGGTGATGATGAATAAGAGCTGACATCCAAGTCTTTTGCTAGTTCTTCGTATGTGATGGGTGGCAGTGCGAGATTGACAAGTTTTTTCTGGGTCTCGACCTCCGTGTGTAATGTGGAAACCCGATTAGTGAGCAACTCTTGTCCTTCTCTCAAGTTTTTTATAACAGAAGCCTGACGATTGATGATTTCGATATACTTCTCACCGTACCTGGAAACGGTAATAATAATAATGGGAATAGGTTAGATCTCTCCATTCACGACATAAAGCGTGACCATTATGACCAGCAATGAAGGGTCTAGAGATTGACAAGTTTTTTCTGGGTCTCGACCTCCGTGTGTAATGTGGAAACCCGATTAGTGAGCAACTCTTGTCCTTCTCTCAAGTTTTTTATAACGGAAGCCTGACGATTGATGATTTCGATATACTTTTCACCGTACCTGGAAACGGTAATAATAATAATAATGGGGATAGGTTAGATCTCTCCATTCACGACATAAAGCGTGACCATTATGACCAGCAATGAAGGGTCTCATTACCATTTTTGAATCAAAATCTATATAATAATAATTCAGTATTTTTTTTATCAATTTGTGCGCTTACTTGTTGTAGAGTTTGCGATCCGTCTCTTCCCTGTGTCGAGATTGTTCCATAGCTGACTGAAGAGCTCCCTCCAATCGCTTACATTCAAGTTCCCAGACGGCAGATTCAAGATGGCCGGCCTTGTATTTTTGCAGCATCTTCAACTCGTTGGATAAAACACGAACACGCTCTTGCAGGCGGTGATTCTGACCCTGACGGTCCTCCTTGTCGGTAACTGCTGACTCCATTTTGTTCTTTAATAATAATAACAACAATTTTCAAAAAAAATTAGTTTTATTAGAGAGGTTCAGTCAGATTAAAATTTAGCAATTGTAATTGTGACAATTTGAAATCTAGCATTCACTACATACTAAGGTACACTACTACAACGGGGAGTTTGAGACATTGAGGGCACGCAAATCATGCAAAGAAAATGTAAAATTCGATTGTAACAAGCCTGCCACATTAATAAGAAATTACAACTTAACCACCAAGCAACATTCTGAACCTCTCTATTATCACTATTTGTCGTTCAGGCGTTACAATTATTAGAAGTAAAGAAATATATAGATTTGTGATATAAAAACTTACTCTTGTCCGTGAAAACTGTTGTGCTGGTTTCGGTTAGAGATGACCAGGTCGGGGTACCAGGTTGATGGTTGTTTAGTCTGAAAATTTAGAAGAGATGAATTTACAAATACTTACACAAAAAAGTTGTCACTATTTGTTTCACTGATGATAATAATTCAAATGCAATGTTTACAATAATATGAAATCAATTGAAATAAATAAATTGATTAAAATACTTACCAATGCCGTTCCAAACTTGTGATCCTTATCCAGGTTGAAAAGCAGTTCTCCAAAAAAAATATTGTCCCCTGTCCAGGTGGCGGTTCCAAGTCCAGATTTCCGGGTTGTTAAGAAAATAACTGATAATAGTATGTAGCACGTAACAATTAATATATATATATATATATATAAATAAATATTTTTCTTCGTTGTTTCACCCTGTTCAATTGATATTATTTTTGTTATTACTACTACTACTTACTATGATTGATAAGTTGTAGAGCAGACTTAAGGACTTGTTATGGAATTGAAAATGATTTCATATCACATATGAGTATGGGCGTTATGATATAACATTTGGATTGAATTTAATGATCGGGTCAGGTATGAAAAATATATCATAACGCATGTGGATATAAACGTTATGATAACATGCAAATTAGCTCTGAGGATCGGGTCGGTTATGAAAAAGGTATCATAGCACATGTGGATACGAATGTTATGATAACATGCAAATTAGCTCTGAGGATCGGGTCGGTTATGAAAAAGGTATCATAGCACATGTGGATATGAATGTTATGATAGCATGCAAATTAGATTTGAGGATCGGTCGGGTACGAACAGAATTCCATAGCACACGTGCATATGAGCGTTATGGTAGCATGCGGGTACGATTTAAGGATCGGATCGGTTATGAAAAACGTTTCATAGCATGCACGGATACGAATGTTATGATATCTTGCATGACTAATTTAAGGTTCAAAAAAGGAATGACAATACAATATTTTTTTGAGAATAAATTTGAGATTAATGATAACCTACGGAAGAAATGTGAGGACTAAGTCTGGTATGGAGAAAAAGTAATAACTTACTTGGATACGTGAGTAATGATATCAATATAGAGTCAATGCATCATATAAGCTTACCTTGATGTGCTACGTAAGTAGATTTTTTTGGAAAAAAATTTTTGCGGTTCCACACATATTATGAAAGATTGATCCCTCCGCAACTCACAGGGTACAAATTCCCGGTCAAAATATGTGCATTTGTAAAGGAACCGCAAAAATTTTCAAAAGTTAATTTTTAATATCTCATGCTACAGCACATTTAATACGTAACTTTATGTGTGCAAGACGGTCTGAAAAAAATACAAAGTGTCGTGAAGTCGCATGCATAAGTTTAAACTTTATTATTTCAATTTTTTGTTGGTTTTACTTACAGATTCCAAAAATTATTTTTTTTCTGTGAGAATTTGTGAATACAATTTTTTTCAAAATCTATTGTTTCAAAATCATTTTCGTAGGGAATTGTCGATGAAAAACTTTTTTAGAACGGATTCCGGTTCGAGTTTGAGTTCTGACTTTATTTTTCTCGAAAAAATTTAATGTCTGGTCTTGTTTGTTTTTAGCTGTGAAAGAAGTCGATTGAGCACATTTTTTGGACAGTAGAAGGTGGACAATCCAAAAAGAGACAAATTGAAAAGTTTAGAGGGGTATTACTTGATTCGGTTTTGAGTTTTGTTTAGAGAACTCGTGTCGTAAAGTTTATTTTTACGAATTGTTTCTTGTTAGAATCGAAAAGGATTAGCGTCTAGTGCGGAGATAAGAAAACGTATTTTTTCATTGAGGGTGTCTGGTGATTTACCTTCAAACAATAATAGCAAGTGCTTTCCAAAAGGAAATCTGAAAGTTCATAACATCAAAAGGTAACTGTGAGCATTTTAATTTATTTATTGTGTTTTATACATTGGTGAATTAGGTCACGATGAGCCGCGGAGAGGGATCCGATTCAGACCTATCCAAGGTTGACCTTATTGAAGTGAAGCGCAAGCTAGAAATGACTCCGGAAAAGGCTGCCAAGAGAGCTAGAAATGTTTTGCAAGGCTTGCTTAATACGGAAGATGAGGAGAGCTCTGCAAACGGATTGGTGTTTTTTCGGAACACTTTGAATCGCGAAAAGGAATTCAGGGCTGGGCAAGTAGTGAAGACAAGGAGTGACACCCCAGAACAGGCAACCCATGTGAGTATTTGGAATGGGAAGGTGGTCGAGAATGTAAAAGTTGAAGACGTTCGAATCGTGGACCTGAATATTGGGACTGTTGTGAAGAAGTATGAGCGAAAGCGTACAATCGGGCTTGTACTGGTCGACAAGATGGATAGCAAGGACATGTAAGTGTATATTCCTTTTTTTTTAAAATAATATAGTTTGTTTTACAATAAAAATAAAACTGTATGTATGCAAAGACATGTGGTGAGAAATATAATGTAATAATAATGCTTGGTTTTAATTGTTTTTTTTTTTCAAATAAAAAATAATAACAACGCCAGGACTTGGTTGTCAAACGTTCGTTGCCACATCAAGGAGTCGGACTCAACAGGTCTGGTGCAAGTTATGGATATCGTCATCACCAAAAGTCAGATGGCAGCAATGGAGCAACAACTGGCGGCTCGTGCTTACGTTGTTCAACCGGGTGAGGTACAAGGCATTTTTATTATCATTAAGAGTGATAATAATGGAAAACTAGCAATTTTTTCTCGTGTTTTTATCAACATGTATATGCACAATGTATTATTAATGAGAGATAAATTTTAATTTATTTACAGAACCGCCGTTCACGTTACACACGGGAGCGTCGTTCCTACCATCATAGAAGGAGGCGGGACATGCGATTGGACAGGAGAATTTCGATTGCACAAAATGACGGTATGACAAGTGAGCTTTACCTCACCCTCTTAGCGACAAGGGTGGACACAATTCATGGATCTCCTACTTCTTCTTCAGCCGGTTACTAGTAGTTAAAGTAAAATAATAGTATTGTTTCGTAATATTAACGTATTTTCTAAGTTTACTGTTTATTTTAATAATTTAACATTTTTTGTTAAGCATTTGTCATTTTGTTTAGCTGTCGGTGTTTATTGTATCATTTGATATTTTTTTTGCTGTTTTATGAAATTTGAGATTATTTAATACACAATAATATATGTATAAGAAAGAAATGTGTTATGTGCACATTCATGCATACTCTAATGCCATTTGTTGCTTTTGTAAACATGATTGATTTACTTGAATAAAACAAAAATAAGTTGCTAATAATATAATTACTAAAACCACTGTTCCGTTGTTTTTATTATTTCTGGCTTACTGAGGCCTAATTCGGTTATGAATATGTACGTATATCAATTACTGTTATTTTTAAGTCATATACAGTAGCAAGTTTCGTTACTAACACTACTATTAAGGTGTAAGGCTAGCTTTAAATACAGTGAAGAATAAATAGGAGTTAAAATCGGGTATAAGAAGGGCCGAGTCAGGAAGGCACAGTGGCAAACGCCACTCACTATTTTGGTCAGGATGGGGGTTCGAATCCCGGTAGGAGTGGATACTTTTTGGGATAGGTATATGGATTTTTAGGACCTCACCCATTTTTGACCCCCCCAAAATTGGAGTTTGAGGGGGGGAATCGATAGCTTAGGGGGAGGAGAGAAAAAGTGAACCAGGGTTTTCCCCTCCGTCCCCTCCTTCGGGGGGAAATCGCCTCCAAAGTTTCCTCCTCGGGGGTACCCTTTAACATGGAGTGAAAATGTGAAAAATTTTCTAAGTCCGAAGTTGGTTGGGTTTTAAAGTTGGTTCAGGCAAAAATTTTACCTAT
>JAHZNF010004466.1:0-21431 GCA_027744215.1 Troglopedetes dispersus
TACGATCGAATAACTCGGCAGGAAAAGATGATAACATGTATAGTTTATAATCAGCCATTCAATTACTCTTAAAAATCACATGGTTGACTACACACGCCCACGGAGAAAAAGGAGTTTTTGACGTGATAACAAAAAAGTAATAAGTGCGTATATACTTAGATACTACTCACAGGACAAACGCGACGGGACTTCGCTATGATTTTTTTTTCTGGATCAAAGTGAATGACGACATTGTCTTTCCGAGTTGTTTACCTTTTTCCCTAGACTGAAGAGCAAAAAAAAACAGGAGAAAACATGACAGAGAAATGGTCATTAAATTAAAACTGTCAAAGTTGTTCCACATTCTTTTCATGATCTACATGATAAGTGGTAGATGTTTTTTTTCTTCCTTATTTTGTTTGACGATTGAATTTTGGTGCTCTAATAAAATTAGTTTCGACAGAATTTACAGAGAGTAAGATACTTCCTACAATTATGTTCCCAGAACATCAGGTCAATTTCACTTGAAAAAAGGATACTTTCAAGATGGTTAATTATTTGACCTAAACTCTCGGCACAACATTAAAGCCGACCTTGTTCCCAATTTCAGTGTTTTCCAAATGCACGAGAAAGTCTGTGACGCTGCTACGTTCTTAGAATTGTGGTACTGTTTTTAGCATTACTCGTGTGTAAACGTATTAGGGTTGTGTAAACATGAATACGTCATCCATTAAGTATTTATGTATCTCAATTCTAACTAAAACAACTTTTAAAATATTCTCTGCTAAAAGGCTTGTATCGATTGATGTTTGCCTTAAAAACAATATTTGCTCTCGTTTGGTCTCTCAAACCGGAGCGATTCATGGGAGCAAGTATTCCAGGGATGAACTCGAGCATCATTAGTTTTGCCAGCCTTTATCAGATCCACTCCACAACTCACGTTACAATCCCTTCTTCCACGACTTATTTTTAGCTAATTGAGCCATAAAAAGTAGAAAAAATAATATGAAGATAGCTCATTAACTTTAATTAACCATATTATTCCAAATAAAATATAATACAAAACATTTTGACACAGATCCAAAAAAAAGCACAAGTGTCCTTCTTCTTCCTTCTTCAAATAAAAAGTCACCACGAGAGGAATGGCAAATAAATACCTAAGCTGTAATATGGGAAAATGAGGAAAGAAGAAAGTAGAAAGTTTTCATAAAGTCAAACATAGTGTTTTTGTTCTTCTCACGTGAACATTGTTGGAGCAGCCACACAACATGCTGCACTTCGTAATGTAACCAAATACTTTGGCTTCATTCAAGTTTGGGCCAAAATAATAAGGAAGCTTCATTTGGGTGTTAAGTTGCCTCAAGGAAAACAATCCGTTGTTCGCAAAAAAAAACGACGAAGTCGTGGTGGTGGAAGACAAGTGAAGAGGAAACCGGAGGAGCGGAGAAACAAGTGAAGTGAATATTTGGGTTGTGTGAAGGGATTTGTTATTTCCTCCCATTCTCCTTCGTCGATGAATTGACTCTCGTGTAAAAGTCAGTAGTGAGGAGAAGAATAACTTGTTTTTTGTGTCCTTTCCATGAACCAAAAAAGAAGTTGTCTTTTTTTCTTGGCCACCCACGAAAAAGAAACTAAGTCACGACGAACGAAGAAGAGTGAATAAATGAATGCTTTGGGAAAAAAGAAGAATAGAAGAAAAGTATCGTATCGAACTGATGATGACGATTCCCTATTGCCCACAGCTAAATGCGAACATAGGTATACATATACATATATATATATATAACAGGAGAGAAAAGAATGTGTTCCTAATGAGATGCAAAACTCGTAAAAGTTCCATTAAGTAATGACGGCGGTAATTTCGCCAAAAAGGTTTCTCCACTTTCATCCTCGTGCTCGGTTCCACAACCCAGCGACAACTTGACTTTCCTTCCCTCCGCCTTCTATACTAACAAAAAGAAGTTTAAAAAAAACTTGGCTAATAATAATGCACGCAAGTGTTACTTCCACTAATTCCAATGAAAAGCTCCAGGGCTCCTTGTTCCAACTGATGTGCGACTGTGACTGGAGCAACGTACACTTTCCCTTGGAAAGGGAAGGGAGTGAAGGAGGAAATGAAGCTAATCCCAAATAAGAGCCCATCAAGAAACATGTAAATCTCGTCAACAAAGCCAAAGGAACAAATCCATTCGGATTAAATCCTGACAACTTTATCATTTGCATCATTTCGTTTGCTCACTTGCTACACTCTTCCTCTCTCTCTTTCTGCTACGCTATTTTATACATTTCTCCACACACAAGTATACTTAGTGCTCGTATTTAGTTGAGCTCATCGTTTCAGATAGGTCCTACTACATTTCGGAATTGCGAATAAAATTTTTGGAGGAGAGAAGGAAAGCGGAGTTTATTGGTGTCACAGACTCAGTATGAATCCAAAAAAAAATCTAGTGAGGATATACATATAATAATACGCACACACACACACTAATTCTTTTCTCCATACGCTCCACGTCCCATTCACTTTTATCTCTCTGACATTGCCTATTCTGCTCCTTTTAGTGCGGAAGTATCCAATGTGGAACATAAACCATAAAAAAGGACAAAACAACATCGTCGAATTTTCAACTGATGAGCCATCATATAATTGTCTTCCTTCTCATTTTGAAATTATTATATGGCCACTTTCCATCTACTCTTACTAGTAAGCATCCACCCCAATTTCCATAATGTCCTGTTCCCAATTTTCCATTCCAGTTTGTTACTGTATTCCACATAGTAGTAGTCCTTTCCAAGTGGCTCCAGATACTCTCTCCGTCTTGATGAGTGTAATAAAAAAAGTCGACTCTTTTCACAATTATTATGTCAATCATGGGATTTTATAATATGTTTACTACCGGAAATATTGAAGGATTACTTTGTGCTCACTCAGTCACTCACTCATATCTTGCTGCTCCGCTTCGCTTCCAAACTATCCTTTTTTAATTGCACTATTACCACAAATAATGCGGATCAAGTCAGTGAACTGAGCAGAGATGAGTCTTCTTTCTCGCAAATCGTATATATCTCCTCTCAATTCCTCTTCAGACAAATAATAAAGGCGGAAAATTTTATGAAAGCACATCCAATTCCATCTCATCATAAAAACTTTCTGTGGAGCAACTAAACTGGAAAAGTCGTTTTCAAAAAAAAGAAGAATAATATCCCACAATTTATTGATTGTGAGTGAGGGAGCTGAGCACACTTGTTTTGATGTGACAGATAAAAGTAATTGGAATTGGGAGTGCGTAAATATATAAACTCTTCATGTTCTTATGCATCACGTAACGCTTGCCCTCGCGCTTAACATTCTAGCAATTATGATGATTATTATTTGAATTTTTTTTTGCATTAGCATTATTATACGCACAGAGTGTAGTGATGACTAATTCCGATGAGAGAGACTTACCATATGTTCTTCGGAAGGGTTTTTCTGCGCTTGACAAAATTATTATTCACCATATTCATCCGCTTTTCCGTATGTACAATCGTTATATGTGAATTATGTATTGTATTATATGTATATTATGTGGACAGGCTTATGATTATTATTGCCATTGCATATTTCCAAAAATGGATTGCTTAACTGTAAAACATGCGTCAGCATCGTTTCATGTAAGCACGTACTGGCTGAAAACTTAAGACTACACAAAGGTTCTTATCAGGCATTCACTGATAAGATACACAAAGTATTTATGAAATTTTCGCTTTATTTGTCGCATAGCTCGATACTTTGACAAACGAACATGATCACAACGGATTATCGATCTTCACATGAAAAACATGAATATTATGGGAATAGGTAATAATATCTATCACACATTTAAGCACACTCGATTGAATGCACTAGGACGATTCCCTGCGGAGACCCACTTGCTCACCAGCCATGGGCACAATGACGAAACTTTTGTCTCCAATAAAATTTGATCCTCATCACTTAATTTAACTATTTTTGTTTTGAAATTTCGCACATATATATCTCATCGTACTAGTCTAGAATGGCAGCAAGATCGCTTCACGGTTTAATTTACGTAACAATTGCGAATTGTTGCCTCTTCCTGGCAGTGTGTTCGGTTGCACTGAGCACGAACAAGTGGTTCAGTTCAAAATCGCAAAGTGTGACGGAGAATTCAAACAGTCAAATTTCCCTGTCGTATGGACTATTCAATGGAAAGAAGGAAAAGTGGACAGGGACGGATACCACCAGAATGGAATATGAGTTGAAAAGTAAGGTACAAATATAACAACACATTTTTTGAAAGGTTGCTCCACAATTTGACGCCAAAAGTTCGCAGTGTGATTGATTAGCTAATTTAGGGTTAAATATTTTTTTTCGTATTTTCAAGTCGTTTGTGAAGGACTCGAAGGATGCATGTTTAGCTGTGGACCCACGAGCGACAGAAGAAAAATTAGATATCCAAATCTTGCTGACAAGTGCAGACGATGAATATGACGATTCTGTCATATGTATAGATGAAGAGTTCGATTTAGGCTTGGATTCCAAAGCTAAAGCGGTGCCAAAGGCTGGTGGTAAGTGGGTCACCAAGATCTCAAAAGAAACATCTGTACTAGAAGTTAGAGCAGTTTGTCAACTTTGATGTCCACATTTGCCAAGTTATTTTTTTCAATCAGGGATATTACTTACTTTTTAGATGAGACGAACCGGACGTTTATCAATTTTGGCCTGTACGTGACCACAATCATGTTTATAATTCTGGGCATGATTTTTGCCATAATTTCTGGAGCGCTGGCACTGTACAACACGTACAGAACCCCGTACCAACAAGTGTTGAATATTATGGGACTTTACGTCTGGAATGGAATTTCTGGTAGGTTTGTGACAGCGACAACTAAAACCTTATGATATGTGAATATCTACGAAATTGTTACCCACATTCTATTTTCTTGTGTAGCCGCGTTTATATTTCTGGCAATGGTAATGTGGGGAATTGAATTTTCGACGAGACTTCGGAAGAACGCTGCAATTAGTGATACACTGAGAGGAGTGCAAGACTCTGAAGGAAATGGGTCCTTGGGAGTCTCATATTGGTAAAGTTGCTTGATCACTTAATTTCTTAATGAAATTAGTCTACTTTTCTTGACTCACATCTCTAATGGGAATGTACGATGGGAGGCTGGAAAATTGCAAATTGTGCGTGACTAACAACATATTACTTGATTATGAACAGGATTCTTATTTTACCCATTCTGTTCGCCTCGACCAACATTGGCATTCTCAGGTATCGTTCATGGAAGAAGATCCAGATGAACAAAGTTAATGTGACGGTGATGGAGAAAAAGCTTGACAACGGTGACATTCTTTTATTCTAACAACAAGTATTAAAATTTTGAATTAAACCCTAAATTAGCTTTAAAAATGACTCAAACAAGTATTATAGTTTTGAAAGCCATTATTGTAACTTATCCTTCACAAATTGTAATCCTTGTTTAATTGTTTTGATATTGTTAACCTCAGCCACATTAGATAGTTCCTTAAATAACAAATACAAATAATAAAAGAATCTTATTTGTTAAGAAATTACGATTTGCATAATTTTCACACAAAGGCTCGCAGATAGAGTGACCTTCAGTTGAATCAACAGTTTTCCAAGTTCCAAATTGCATTGCAGCAGTCAACCTTTACATATCGTGGAAACGAACTCTGACTGACACATGCATGCTTCACTAACTTCGACTTACACGGCAAATCACTATGTTATACAATACATGACGAGCATCATGCGATTTGCATATTTTTCACTGATTTTTTTTTTCAATAGCTTCTGCTATATTTTGAAATTGAGAAGAGAGAATAGGTTGCTGAGCTTCGCCTGCTTTACACTAAAACGTTTACTCCTTTTCCTTCTGTATCGCCCAAGGAGAAACTGGAAAATGAAAGAATGGTTTTGCTTTCTGTTGTTGTTTACTTCTGCAAGGCTTTTTCTGTCGACGATTTTTAAGTGATGTGGTGCGTCCTCATTATTATTGTCATTAATTACTTTATCGACCTTTTTAAGGATTTTGTTTCAAGTTTATTCGTGGTTTCAGTTTCAAGTGCCAGTGTTTCATTGTGATTTTGTAGGTGGGTGGGAAGTGTGAACTTAAATGTTAGTAGGTCAATTTATTTTTTATTTCGGATTTCTCATTTACCCTTCGTGTCGTGTCACTGGTAATATCTTTCTTTCCCTTACAGGTCTTCATTTTCTCTGCCTCTCTCTGCTGAATGGAAAGAAAACAAAGAAAGTGGAGGACACATCTGCTTTGCGTGTTAAGGAAAGCTCTTAGAACCCAGGACACCCAGCAGAACTTTCGTAAGTTTCTCAAAGGTTATACAGCTCAAAAGAAAGTTTGTTTACTTGTGCATTATTGTCGGTTTCCGTTGTCTCCCGCTCCCATTTGAAATTAACCTTTTGTTTTTATTGAGTTAGAAAACGAGGCTTATTATGTAGCACGCCACACACACACACATGCATAATAGTTTCGTTTTCGGTGGTGAGTGGGGACATTTGTAACTTATCATGTTGCCCGCGTGCACAAAAATACTTAGGCATGCAGTTACAATAACAGTAAAAAGTGACTTGGTCGTTGACGTCGTCTGTTATGTTATGATCACCATTCTGATTATAGTACACAGTAGTAGTAATATTTAGTAGTGTGGTGTTAAATCCTCTTAACTTTGCTCCAAGGCTGTAAACCAACTCGCTGATTGCTTTTGCATACGTAATTGGCAGCAGCTTTTCTTTCTTCCGTGCCCTTCACTCTTTTTATCATAACACCTATGTCATACATGCATCTGCACACATAATTCTTGTAGTGTTTCCCCCAAAAACTTTCTTTGTAATATTTGAACAGGGGATTTTACAAAACTGCAGCTAGCAAAATACATTATTCGAGTCACACCACCACACCTCCATCGAGCTCAGCCACCAGCAGCAGCATTTGGAGCCGCGATCAGCCACCGTGGTGCCACTTGTGTCCCCCATGGATCCATTCACAAGTCTTCCCTGAAGCACTTTTTGTGTGACTCTTCCTCTTGCTCATCACTCTCATCTCCTTTTCTCCAAACACACATGCTATTTTCCTACCAACAAAAAAAGGGGAAGAAAAGAGTAAAATGGGATGATGATGACACAAAGGGAGAAGAAAAAGTATCCTTTCGTGGCGGCACTGTTACCACTGCGGTGCGATGATATGATCACAAGGATGATGAGCATTGTTGGCTCTTTCACCGTCATCTTCATAATATCAGTGGTGAATAGGGTTCATAATAACAGAGGTAATGTATACATACACACATGCTCCTCAACCATATTTTTTCCCTTCATGTCATTCTTGAGTGAACGATGAAAGGGAAAGTCTCCCCTTGTTTTTATCGCAAAAGAATAGTTTGGGGGAAAAAGGAGAAAAAAACCTGTCAAAGTCTGTTCTCCGTTTTGTTTTTCTTGTTAAGTTAACCAGAGCAATACCATCAAGAAGACAAGATCATCATCTTCTTCCAAGTCTCCATACGAACATGCTTCGGAAAATGTAATGAAATTTTTGCACTCAAGTAGAAAAGCGTGTGGTGGTGGGTGTTGAAGAGGTGATGGTGATGATCATGATGATATCTTTTGTAGGTAACCAAAATAGACAGAGACACATGCACACACACACAAGTGCCTTTTTTCTTCATAAGTGGCAAGAGAGTAGTGTGTTCCACCCACCACCACCGGCATAGCAGCAAAGAAGGAGCAACAACAACAAGCTTTTCACTTGATCTCTTGTTTGGCAAGTGAACTGAGCTGCGAGGGGGATGCTTGGTGATGAAGTTAAGAGCCTTAGCTTTCTCAACAGCATCAGAGTAGTGGCAAACAACAGCACACGAAACTAAGGAAAAAAATTAGGAGCCTATGGATATAAATAGGAATCTATAAGTTGATAAGGGACACCCAAATACTGGAGTGCTCTTTGTGTGGTGCATAAACTGACGCCTACGACGATGAATGAGACATTCTAGTAATAATAATAAAAACACAAAAGAAAACTTTTTCTTCTTTTCCTTCCACCCAGTCTCCATTTTTCCTTCTCTAGTTTATCCCCAGAAAAAAAGGAAAAATCACTACTCACGCAATGCAATCTTAGGAGAGTGGTGTTCCTCGAGAAAACATAACTATTCTACAGTCATCATCATGATCATCATCATCATTGGAACAGTCACACTGAATACTGATTTCTAATAGATGATAATGATGATGACATTGTGTGTGGAGCTGTATGTACAGCGGAGGAATTTTTTAAAAAAGCATCTGCTGGCTCCACGTGTCGATCGCCGATGAGAACAGAGCAAGAGGGATTCACAATGGATTTACTTGTTTCATTCTCATCATCAGTTATTTCCATTCAATGGATCAATGATTACGTTGCATAGAATGATGTGAACACACTCTCCCGAAAACATAATTATATAGCCATTTCACAAAGATGGTGATGTAAGTAATATAAGTGTTATGGAGCTGCATTTTGCTCTCCTAAAGCTGCACTTATACTACTTTGCTATAATACGCTATTGGCCCTTCTCTGTAGTTTCGCGAGTTCCGGGCGCAATCCCAACAAACTGATGGAACATCAAGAATAAGGTTTTAATTAACACGCACTCGTGCACACACCAAGTCAGTGGCACACGCACACACTCTCCAGCGTCCATATTTATTGGTTTCCTTCCTCTTTCCCTCACCTCCTTTCCAGTTGAAGTGATAAACCATCCCGACGCATCGTACTTCTCTCTCGCTCTGTGACCACATTAATTTTCACATGCGAGTGATGGGACCAGTGTTCCAGAGGAGAGGGAGGAAGGAGGGTGGTGAAAATTTGATTTTGTTGACCATCGACTCTCGACTCGAACCAGTGAGTGAGTGACATGTGTTGTGACTCTGGCTGATGATCACCACGCTCAACTCTCGTAGTGAACGTTTTTTCCACATAATTTCCGATTTACAGAGTTTCCCATCATTTTTAAATGCCTGTAGCTGTGATTTTGTTGGGAAAAACACTTTTTTCTCTTGGTTAACTTTACTTCACTCTAAATAGAAAATGATGTTTTTGCGGATAAATGGAGTGGGTGTGCTGTTTTTTTTGCTTGTTGGCTTGGTGGGATTTTGTGGAGCTAGATTCGTAAATTTTCCTGGTTTGTGGAGGATTCCTTGATTTCGCAGCTATTCACATGAGACTTGTCATGTTGTAACTGGCAAATTGATCCCTGTGAAGAGGAAAATGCATGAGACTACTACTACCACACGGGCTGGAGGGGATTTTTTTTATATGGTGACATATACCAAATCAAGTCACCACTGACAAGCAAACTAATAGTAAATATGTGTATATTGCGCCGCACCCACAAACAAATTCCTGTAGAATTTTTTTCAACTTGTACCATTATTGCATTTTGCATTATTATTAAAGTATGTAGAACAGAACATTGTTAGAGTTTATTTGGGTCTTTAAAATAGTTTGAAGTGAATGACGGAAGAGAATAAGAATGAAAAGAGAAAAAAAAACTTATCTAACCTCGTTTCACGTTCATAACATCCATTTTAGACTTCCATGGTATATGGTGTAATATTTACTCTTGGAGTTTTGGGATTTTCCTGGAGAAATTTTAACAACCATTCTTTCTTTTCTCTCGGCGACAAATGTGATTCGGGACTTTTTACATGGTCTTCCCAGAAAAAATTCCTCCAATACTGTCTCTTTACTTTTTAGTAGAACTTCATGATGTCAACACCATTGCTCTCCATATTACTCTGTACACTTTACCCCATGTTCCAAATGTGAGAGTTTTTGCTTGTGACACTTTCTAGTTAGTAATACTTTGTCAGCTGAATCTCGAGTGTCGCTCACACGAGCCAAAAAAAGAGAAATACATATACCCTGAGTAAATGTCCCAACAGACCAACACGAGCAGCAGGAATATGTAATACAAGAAATTGCATGAGTGTACACAGGTTTGCATAATATAATGCTTGTCAACAAATATACAAATGAATACCTAGTATTTCATGGTTTTGTGTACAAGACCCCAGTCACCAGTGTCACTTGTCATCTCCAGCTTATTTTTTATTGTATTCAATTGGCATAAAAAAGGAAAAGCAACAAAAAGTCGGAGTAGTAGTAGTAAAATCAATTTTAGGCCCAACAAAAATTTCCTCCTAGAAATTCATGGTGCTCTAGATTGTTGATATTTTTGGGACATTCTATCTACAAGGACGTCGTTCATTGACTTCCGTTGAAATTTCATTTTGTTTCGAAAGATCCAATGAATTCTGAACGGTAGAATACACATCAGATTAGGAAAAAAGATAAGAGCGATTAAATTCAAAATGTCTGGATAAGTGACATGTGGATAGCTTCTAGAGAAAGAGTGACTTTGAAATGTAAAAATGAACCCAATATTATTTTGTGAGCAAAATTTAAATAGAAATGGAAGGGAAACAAATAGTGGAGTTTGTACAGTATTTCTCTTGGAGGAATGCGAAATGTTATGCAATAATAACTGTGCAAACGCACGTGTATGTTACGTATCCCGTCTCTATTTTTATATTGTCGGGTTTTTGTATGCATAATCAAACCATTCATTTCACTTCCGTGTCATCTTCAACAATGTCAGAGTTGCGAGAAATCAGAAATGAAAAGTCAGAATCCTTTTTTTGGCCTGTGTTGTCCGCGATACTCTCGAAATATTATTTCTTGTGAAAGGAGTGAGAGGACAATATAAAAGGGAACGAGACACAAGAAAAGTGCTTGCAGCACTTTTTTCTTACTTCTCCTCGCTGGGATAATATGTTGAACATTGTGGTGAACAAAGGTGGTAGCGATGACCGCGATGGCGGTCATACACGATGACTTCAAGGATATTATTACAAAAGGAAGAAAGAGGAAAATGGGAGGAAATAAGGGAACTCTTATTTTTCCCATAACCATCACATAAAAATAAAGAGGGAAAGTCAGCGAGTCATTGTTGCTCGGTTCTGAGCTTGTCCCAATATTCTCGCAATATAAAAAAGGTCATGTATTCATTTCACGGTGAACCACACCGCACAAAAAAGTTCAGTCTCTACCACACACACGCTTCTTTTTTTTCAACCATTCCACATTTTCACTTTCAAAAAAATCACACAGTAAAAAAAAGTGGAATAACAACAAAGTCTTTTTCCATGTCGAGAAGTAGTTGGATAAATGCTTGTAGGTATGTATGTATGAATAAAATGTGTGCATGTGTGAAGATTATCATCATAATCATCATGCCCAGAAGCGAGCACAAAACGGACTTTTCCTATTTATCCATATCCGACGTTGTTTTCCTTGTTGGTCAGAGAAGACATCTTTAAAAAGTCGTCGTGCTTTTCCATCTCCGCCACGTCTTTTGCGAAATTCGTCGTGCCTCGAAATTGTCGTAGCAAGGAATTATTACGACTTCAATGATCGTGGGAAACCATTTATAAGGAAGGGAAGTGAAAGTAGAAGTGTGCAGAACTTGTCAAAAACCCAGTAGTTGTGTACATACATGCATACATACGTCTGACGAACTGAAAGTCCGCGAGAGTATAAAAACTTGGAATAAACAAGTACTTACTTGCTTATTCTCAAAAAGTCTTTCTTCTCCGAAGCCGCGAAAAGTACATGTGGGAAAGAATGTCTCAATAAATTTTTACACAAACCTGAGAGTCACATTTTCCTGCGTTGGTAGCATCTTGTTCAAATATCTTTTACCGCCAGTCTTTTCTGATAAGGATAGGTTAGGAAGAAAGAAAGCTCACTAATCCTTTTTGAAGAAAACGAAGTGGTAGCTTCATATTCTGAATACGTTCCCACGAGAAAAATTACTATGACTGTTTAGTCATCGTTTGTAGTACCATTATTATTGTGGGTGACCTTGTTTTCCAGTCGGTTGACGAATCAGTCTCATGATTTTTTGACGTGGTGGTATGAGGCACACAAGTGTGGTTTATATGATAATACGATGATGGTTCACAATAACCACGTAAATTACTCAAGGAAAAACGCTTTGCTTTCGTCTTTTGTGTAACATGACAATATTTTTAAGACGCAAAAGCTCTATTTAGAGGATCCCGTTTTTGTAGCCTTTGTTTAGTACATATATCCATTTATGACTGAACTTTATGAACTCCCATATTATCAAGTACATGGGAATGTGTGCTCCGAAAATAAAAGCAGGCAGTGAAGGAGAAAGGGAGGGCAAAAGAGGTCGTGGCTCATTAAATCCTTTATTTTTTCTCTTTTGTATACCATTCTTTTGGAACGTGAGGTTTTGTGCGTGTTGAGACAAGAAGAATGTAATATTTTGTGTGCACCCCACCTCCACCACCACTACCTACCCTTCGCTATTCCTTCCTCTCTTCGTAATATGCAATATTATTTGGGTGATCGTCAGAAAAAATGCATGCATGGGAGCTTTAGTACGTTGATAGGTAACAACAAGATCCAGAGGAAATGTCTCATAATAATAATCGGAGCAGGCAACTCCGAAAAGAATAGTTGGGGTACCCATTGTGACCCTGGCGTTCTTTCTTTTGCAAAAAAACAGATAGAAAATATTGGAAATGTCTCAATAAAGTAGGCTTATCAGCCAGTGGCATGCTACAACTATACCACACCACCGTGCTCCTGCTCATACTATCATGCTGCACACAAGGGCTTCTCCATATTATATTATTATGATATTCCCGTTCTTTTCCAGTTTCCCTGTGGCTCTGTAACAAAACGTCTCGACCCACAAAAAACGTCTCTTGATGAGAAGGAGAAGAGAGCAAGAGAGCGAAAGAGAGAGCCAACAAGGACCCTGCTCAAGTGTTTTCTGTTTCCTTTGACATGAGATAAGAGCCCTTTGTCAACGTCAACCTGGCTCCGGATTATGAATGTCTCTTTGAGATAGCAGGCAGGCAGCCGCACACACACACACGTACAGTTTCTGAATATGGTAACATTGTGTACGAGTGTGCCACAAAAACATGTTCGTAAGTCGTAGAAGAGAGCGAATCTCTTCTTTTCTTCCCGTTTTTTTCTTATTCTTTTACTTTTTACATGACCGCATTATTTCTATCACATTATGCTATTGTCATCATCATCATCATTGCCATTTGGATCATTTACCTCCACTCACATTCTCCAACCACCCTATTTACCAACTGTGCACCAATTTTCGCCTCCTTTCTTCATCTCTGGAATTGTGTGCACTTTCTTTTAGCGTGTTACACACACGAATTGCTCCACACAGAATTATTACAAGCTTCCTGTGTTTGTGATGCACGGTGAAAATGAAAACATGATATAAAACTCCCGTTTTTTTCTATTCGTCTTTATGGAATGACTCGTGGGAAGCTTAATCTTTATAAATGAAGACGAATTGGATGCCTTGAAGGAATCATCAACTGAACTTGCTCGAGACTTATCGTTCCTGAGTCATGATGCGAACGGGAGTATGAGAGCACATAGGTAGTAGTGTCCTTTTGAGAACGAGCAGAACTACTCTATTTTGCGCCTCTGCTGCAAGTAAAGTGGCGTGTGCTCGCTCACTCACACATTTATTACCCGCTTGTACATAAATAATTCATGTGTCAAAGTTAACATGTTAATACCCATTCACTTGGTGAGAATGAGCCATCATGATGGTAATGATAATCATCATCACCACCACCATCATAATGTGATTTGATTTAATCCTATCATCAAGGTCACCCTTGAACCCCTTTCTAATCAATTCCGTCTCGGAAAAGAAAGCAGACAGAGAATCACACTTTATAAGAAAATAGCGAATGCAATTGTGGGAGGAATGGTGACTACTTTTAGTTGGTCGTGATTGATCTAATGCGATCTGTTTGTTCTTCTTTGGCCTCTACTTTTAGTCTGATTATATATGTTCTCGGTGGTAGTGTGAGTACGAGCTAGGCTAGTTGGAATATTGTTATTGTTGTTGTTTCGTCGACTACTAAGAGGACAAGATTGAAAAATCTTGTCAGTAAAAGAGACAAGGAAAAGTGATCAGGATGTAGAGCTCCAGAAAAAAAAGGGTTCGTCTTCGTGCTGCTCAAGTCAAAATATTATTCTGGAGCAGTGTCGGCAGTAAAGTTAAAGTAGCCAAAATCAAGTATTTCCAGGTTCAGTGAGCCACGCACAGCATAGTAGTAGTAATAGTAGCCGGAATATCACATCTCATCCTTCTTATCCCTTTTTTCTTCTTCTTCTATGGTCTTCTACGTGACTGGAATATTTGCCTGAGAAGGAAACACCAACTGTCCAACTTTCTTCCCGTGTTCATTTACTTTTTTCCCTCGTTCTTTTTCAAACGCAAAGTTTGTGAAAAAAAGGAAACACTTCTCCGCACGCAGCAAGGGACACACAAAATTCATACATATTTCATTTTCTTGTGGCACCCTCCGCTCCATTATCACCACCAACTACCACCAAAATCGTATATAATAATACCTCTCTTTCCTTTTTTCTCGAGTATATTTCCAGGTAATCCTCTAAAGTACGCGAGAGGAAAAATAGAGAGAAAAAAGTGTAAATTGAAGCTTGTACATTAAACTTATACTAAATGCATACTGGATAAGCCTTTTGACACCGTACTTCTGACCACATGAATCAGATTCTGAAAGAGACCCACCGGTCGGTCAATGGTCCGCTCCTACTGAGCTACCCTTCCATGCGGTAGTTCTTTCTGCTCATTTTCATCATGATCGTCACCTCTCTTTAGGGACATTATTTTCATGAAACATGAGCAAAGAGAGCCACTCTCATATTTTTTGTATCCAGTTCCCCGAGTTAACAAACTAGAATGAGAAATCGGATGCAAAAAAACTTTTTTTTCAATAATGTGTCCTTCCTCCCTGATTTTCCTCTTCTGGTCATTTATTAGTCATCCGTGCACCATCATCAGCTGTTGGCTATCATCCCATTTCAAGCCCACGCACACCAATTTATAAAAGGACCCAAGCACATCCTACACCACAGATTTTTTTATTTCGACTCATTGAGCATATGTGCGCTTGTACGTGTGGGTGACCTTCGAATTGAACAAATAACTCGGTATTTGTAATAATAATACTGGAAATGCGAGAGAAAAATGAAGGATGTTGGAAGTCAAAATCGGTACCAAAGTCTTTCCCTTTTGCTAGTAGCAAGTGGACACAGGTTTGCTTCTCAAATTTTTCGAAAGAAATTTATAATAAAAAAATGTTCCTCAGGGAGAAGGGAGGGAAGGGAGGCTTCTTAAATGCATCGAGATTTCATAAGCTCTGATTCATAATTTCTCACAAAGGAGCACGGAAAGGAACATAGAAGATGAATAGAAGATGATAAGATTTTTTCCTCCCTTTTCCACTCTCCTTAAAAGATATATATTTACAGTGGAAGTTTTAGAAGGAAAAATGTAATAAGGAGAAAAAATTGTTCTCTCCCGTCTCATCTTTCCTCCTCCACTTTTCTTTTACAGAGCAGAGATATCTTTTTTTGCTGGTTTGTTGGTTGGTGGTGATGATATGAAATGGTGATATTATGTCTACACGGCATCATGATAGTTGATGATGGTGCGGTGTTGGATTGGAGGTGGCATTACATCTCAACTCAACCCAAGCCAGAGAGCCGGGCTGAGTGATGATTTCCACGCTCACACATGATAAATATTCTTGACAAATTTTCTTCGCACCACCGCAAGTGAACCAAAAAAAAGAGAAAAAAAAGAAGAAGTGGGAAAACGACAAAAAATTGTAGCAGAAGGGTCGTCACTAAAAAAATGTGTCTCGAGTAAGTTATGTAACATATCTTTACTAAATATACTGACGACTCTTGCGGTGTGTGGCTACTACTACTAGTATTATCACCGCCACCTTTCTCCAATCTTTTTTTTTGCACTATGTTTCCTTCTTTCTTCCTTGAACGTCAACTTCCTTGAATGGTTCAAGAATATAATATAATAAATATACTTTACAACACTGCTCCATCTTCACCACCACATTTTCCTTAAAACGTAAACTTGTTAAGGCTCCCTTTTTTCCTGACTGAGCTGTGTGTGTGTGTACAAAGATGGTTTATTCTCCAAATGCGGCAGTGCTGGAGGGAGCAGCCTGTGAGTAAAAAGAAAGTAGAATACTTTAGCATTTTTTCTCCTTCCTCAACACGACTCACCTATAGTCTCACTTGCGAAGACATTGAGTAATGTCGGTTGAGGGATTCCAAAGAGATTTCATGTTTTCTCTTTTTTCTTTCTCTCTTCATCTTCAATGTCGCCAGCATCATCTTGGATGTGTGTGTGTGTATGAGCAAATTTTTATGCAAACTTTTGATTCCTCTATTCACTCATGTATGTGGTTGGTTCCACTATGTACACTTGAGTTTAAGTGGCAAGCTTTTCAAATAGGAATTGCTAGGAAAAACCACAAATTTGAAAGGACTCACTTGTCGTCGTCACTGCACACACAAGGATATATATTTTTTTATGGTGGCAGGGTTTGTTATTCTTGATCTGTCTGTGTGCAGTAGTAGCAGTAGTTTTGCATTGACAAATAGATTTTCCCAGTCGATGCTGGAAATGATTGAATGATTTGGAAATATATGAAAGAAGCCGTCGCCTGATTCGATCCAAGTAGTTTGTCATTTCAAACATTTGCAACTTTGATCAGAGCAGCTTATGGAGGACTGAGCAGAGGGTGTGCAGAGAAAATAACATCATCTCCTGCTGTATAACATAGACATTATCGAGATTGATTCTCTCTCCTCTTTGCCTCCAATTTATTTACATCTTTGTACACAAAAAAGTTGCAGACTTTTTCTCCCTCAGCCGTCTGCCGCTGATAAAGAAAGCTGTGCTGCTTCTCCATGAAAAAAAAAGACTTCAAGTGTCATTGTTATCATCAACAAGAAAAAAAATGAAGGACTACTTCTTTCAAACGTCTTCAGCTGTGAATTATACAGTTTGGTACGCAAGCATGCTTTAAACCACTCAGACTCAATTTCAGACACGCAAAAAAATAAACTGAACCAAAGAAACTTTTACGGAAGACAACAACTTACAGAGAAACTTGGTAGAAGAGGAAATACATACCTTCAGGTTGTTTTTAGTGCCCGCTTCAAGCCTGTATTTTTACTCCAAAATATAGCCCAAAGTTTTTCAAGTGTGTTCTTTTAAAAAAGCAAATAAAGGGTTAAGAAATGAGCGCACTTGATCTTAAATCACAGCAAAAAAGGGAGAAACTTTTTGGAGGAGTCATGCAGCCAAACAATAAGTAAAAAAGTGCACCAGTACTCTCTTATTTGTTGTCTCCGAAGAGCCTTCATACTAAGTACTACTCTAGCCGACCGGTCGCCATATAATATTTTTTGCAGAAGAGCATGCAGAGCATCGTCCTTTTTTACTTGGGAGACAGCAGAGAGCGCGTGTAGTAAGTAGTCGTTGTCGCTTCTCTCCCTGGTTTACGATGACACAACACATGTCGACCAAATTAGTTTTGTTGTTGTCTCCCTAAAAATGGGAACTTTACATGGGGAGAATAATAAGTTTTAACTCGTGTTTAACGAGCAAATTTTTTCCCCTTTTTGTTTCCTTTCTTTCTTTCTTTCTTTCTGCGCTTCTGTTGTCTGTGTGGACCCTCGCGAAGAAAAATATTATATACATAAATGTGGAGGATGGTTTTCTTGGTATGTTCATTATAGCAAGAAAGATAATGAGAATGGGACTATAATACAATGATTATAAACATTAACGAAACGAAGAAAAATCTCGCAATAAAGTAGAGACAATTTTCATTGAACAAGGAATGGGAGGAGAAAACGCTGAAAGAAAAACTTTGTCTATGTCGCATATTAGTAGTGAACGTAATTTTTACTCGCAGAGCACCAACCAACGTTCCCTTTTTATGCCTTTTAACCAAATAAATAAAAAAGTGGGGAAGTGTTGAAGCCAAACTGTGTGGAAATACAAAAAAGGAGTCTGTGTGTACTTTTCTTGGAACAATTAAAACTGGAAAGAAATAAACGGGAAAAGCAGAAGACAGTGTCCTTTTTTGTCAAATTTCTCAGAATGAGAAAATGACGGATTACACGCTCCGCCCATCTCGTCTCTTCATCGAAAGATGTAATGTCGTACGAGTTGATTACCCAAGAGCACATGAATCATTATTCCCAAGAAATATTGAATCCCGAGAAATATTTGTGTATGTACCGAGTGTCTTTTTCTACACTCAAGGCCAGCAACATCCATCACAACAGATGTGTACAAATATCACGAAGAATGTTCTCCTGACGTAAATTTTATTTTTCGCTTTCACGAGAAAAAATGTACAAATAACGGTGACAATGCTCATTCTGTCTGATGTCGGCAATAAAGATGACGATAATAGTCCCGATGATAATGATGATCTTGAAATAAACTAGTTTCCCATCTTCCCATGTACATCTTTTTTTTCTCTATTGCGAAAGTTCCTCTCTCGTTTGCTGACTTTTTGGTGCCATGAACTTTTCCTTTGCTGCTCCGAGTAAAAAAAAAGAGAGACTTCATCTCTTTTCTCACAGAAAGAAAAATCTAACGACGCAAGTACAAATGAAGAGAGAACGCAGTCATTATTGTACACAACACACGCGAAAATAAAAGTCTTTAAAAAAGTTTCGTAAGTATGACGTTTTTTTTCGCTTGCTGCGAGTACCGTTGTTGTAATTCTGATGGTGAAAGCTGGTGATGTAATAGGGTCGTCGTTGAGTGAAGCAACGCGATGTCCATGTCCGTATCCACTGGCACTATACAACATCATCAACATCTTTTTTTCACCAACATTTCGCCAAAAAACTCAGCAGAAGCAGCTTTCACTTGTACTATAAAAAAATATCATAAGAGTACATCCCAAACAAAAAAAAGTACGAAACAAACATTACCCACCCATTCGAGCTAAATACGATGTTAGTTTTCTTGTGTACTATGTACTTGGACAACAATTCCCTGGAAAGGGGAAGAGTTTGAACTCGCTTTTTTCTCCTTCAGTAGTACTTTGCCTACTTTTTTTACTGAAGGGGTAAAGCGAGTTGAGGAAAATGAGAAGAAAGGAGATAAGTTCATTGACAGGACGGAAAAGAGCTATATAAAAAAGTTGAGAGGGAAATAGACGAGCGAAAAAAAGCTGTCTGTCTACGAACGAAAGTGTGTTGTCTTTCTTCTATGCAGTGTTTGCCTTTCCTTGTGTACTATGTACTGTTCGAGTTTTTTTTAAGTTGGTGATTTGCTGGTGCAGCGCCTTTTGACTTGCCTTGATTGCCTGTCTTCATTCTCATTAAGGACAATTAGATCATCTCTTGAGATCAAATAACATCTTCACTTATCCATCGTAGATGTACTACCAGGCTTGACTTTCGTACTACTTCTTCTTTTTTTCTTTTTCTTCTCAGAAGAGCAGTTCTGTCACTTACCCAGGAAACATCAGCAGAACGGGGGCAATCTTCTTAGCAATTTTTTTGTTCCCTTTCTTGCGAGAAAAAGCCACTAAATGAAGAACCTAAAAATTAGCAGGGTAAACTAGTTAATTTCGCTGCTGCTCCTTTGCTCTTGTCAATCTTGAAAGGAAAAAGGCATATTGATAAGGGAATGCAAGGGCAACAAAGATTTAACAAAAAAAAAGATGCTTTCCGAAATTCGACTAAAGGGTAAATAAGGACATGATGCTGATTTCGGATATGCATAATAGATTATTTTTTCAATACAGTTCTTCTCAAGCCACGGGAACAAAGTTTGCGTTTTTTCCTCCTGATAAGCATCTATACACACTTGAACAGTTTTTTTGTGCTGGAATTGCTATAAAAACTTGTGAGAGTGCATGGCTCTCTAATCCTGAGTGTATTGCTATGTCCGAGTTTTCTGGTCTAAGTGTTGGAGGCAGCTCCTGAATTTAATTTAGGTTTGGTCAGTTTTGGCCGCACACACATACACACAAGCAGGCAAACAATACTGTACAAACATTCATTGCGTTTTTTCGCCATCTGTTTCCTCCATCCATGATGAAGATGATGACGCGAGAGAGTTGTGGTTGGGTCGTTCGTTCGTGGATGAACATAACAAAGTACGTATATATTCCTTATATAGAATTTCTCTGGCAATAGTTTTAGGTATGCCATGTTTTATTTTTCACTTTCCCTTATTGCTTTTTATGGTTTGCTAAGCATTACTTATTATATTTTTCTTTCTGCTCGACAGACAGAGAGAGAGAGAGAGAAAAAAAAGTGATGATGAGAAAACTTTTTTTTTCTATTTTCTGTTTTTCGTTCATTCCTCTTCTTCCCATTTCGATTATTATTGATCCTCGTGTTGCCACTTACGCACATTTCCTCTCTTCTGAGAAGAATCAAAATTATCCGGGATGATTACGATATGGCACTCCTGCCTCCATTTTTTCTGGCTTAGAGTAATCAGTTTAAGGCAAAAAATGTGTATGCAAAAAAAATGTGTAAAAGATGGTGAAGCTATTATTATAATCATTAAGGGTAGTTTGGGGTGGCCTACGATTTCCGGTGAGTGAGTTGTACCAGAAGCGTATATACATGCACAACTCATAGAGGTCTCTTCTTCTTTTTCGCACACATATTGACTATGTGTCTATGGTGGATTATTATATGGCTTTCTCATCTTCCCACTTTTGCTTTCTCAGGAGACCATAAAGATAATAAATCGACTGGAGCACGTTGGTGATAAATGGGAAGTATGTGCGTGAAAACTTGTCTTTTTCCTTTTGCTCCTTCTGGATCTTTTCTCTGAAGCAAGGGCTTCTGCTAGGCTTGCCACTTCTTGCTCCAGAAAAAAACATAAGTCTTCGCATATAATTATTATTATTGCGGAGACCAGCTATATCACAGTGAGTGAACTTTTAATCGGGACAATAAAGACAGTATCATTCTCTCCTTTTTCCTGAGAGCAGCAGCTCCAGCACACAGGCAATAATTCCCTTTACTATGGTGTGTGTCCGGTAAAAAAAGTTAGCTTATGAGGATGATTACTTCATCCCGAAAATAACGTGCCCACATCCCACTTCCCACCCTTTATTATTATACCATTATGAAGGTTATTATGCAATGACTAGTGTTTGGAAAGATGTCTATCTCTGATACTCCCTGAAAATATGTATTCCTGTGTGTCTCTCCAAAGTGGATACCTATAGTTTCTTTGCTGGGTTTTTCCCAGTTCCGGACTACAGAGCGCTTTTACGTGACCATCTGTTTGTGTGAATGTGTTCAAAAAGTGGTGGTGGTGGTGGTGAAACTCCGAAGCAATTGGAAAGCGGTCCCGTGGATCTCTCTCAAATCTGGAATAAATTTTAAAATTTTCTCCTATACACATATTTTACTCCGTATCCGACTCTTTCTTTTTTGTTGCAATCCTGGCAACAAAA
>JAHZNF010004467.1:0-10242 GCA_027744215.1 Troglopedetes dispersus
GCTGCAGGTAGGTAGAGCACATTAGTAGATTATTGTTATTCCGATGATGTATCAATGTAGGTATACATTAAACATTCAAAACATGCAAGAGGTTATTGTGTCTACAGAGACGAGAATTAAAAAAAATAGACGACAATGGAATGGAAAGTTACTGTTGTCTCTCTGGCTATTGACCGTTGATAAAAAATGGAATGCTAGTTAACTAGCCATAATTACTTCACATAATATGTTGACGCAGGAGAAAAAAATCATTCACCTATAATGTTATTATCATCACTATCACTATTATTTTTAATGGAAGGCAAAGACGCTTGTTTTTACTATTGTCTGAAGCTACATAAAATGGAGGCTCATATTAGAAGGAGCCACTAATAATTGTCATGAGTCAGTATCCAGTAGACATCTTGTGTGTAGTGTGTAGATGATTGTGCAAAAAGCGATCAAGTTATAAGTACAGCGATTATGATGGTTTACATACTTGGTAATAAAATTTTCACGCGAGAGGATGTGGTGCAACGTAATGTGGCTTCTCGTCTAGTGACAGGTTTGGTCTTCATCTTGCTCTCCGCTTTAGTAAATTGTTTCTCGCTTGTCTTCCCATAAATATGCATTAGTTCTTTAGTTCACCAAGTTTTGTTGGCCACTCTTTTAGAAAAGAGTCTTCCCTTCTCTCAAGTCTTGGAGGCTGCCTTGACTGACGTGCCAAGAGATTTAAAAACTATCTGAGAAGAGAAGGAAGGCATTATTATTTTAGTGCCACTACTGCGCGTGTGGGTAAGCTCCGAGGATTATACATTTCTTGCGAACTCAATTAATAATTCATGCAGCTGAGCTTTATATAAATTTATATTGTTATTACGCCATAATTATTGCCTCCCGTTTGTTATTTGTGGAGGTGTAGAGTGTTGTTCTGGTGACATTATAATGTAAGGTATGCCTATGCGCAGCTCATCAGATTTAGCTTGGGTGTTAACTCGACCAAGATATATGTATGACGTTGTTCTTTGCGCAATTATAGTAGAGTCAATGAAGCTATCGACTAGTGTTCACATGAATTAAGTTTCATCAACAACAAAATTACGATGATGTCAGCACTCTGTCAGCATATATTTCTGAAATACATCTGTCAGACCACCAACATGCTTCACAACTTCGTACTAAACATCATCTTCATTTTATCGCACTTCAGCGAACATAGGTAATCTAATTTTTGACGCTTTAAGGAGGAAACAGAGCGGCAGCATGTGTCATCTCACCACCTTTTAAAAAAAAGTCGCAGATGTGAGGTGGTGACTAATGGTGCGGCAAGCTCCTGGTGCAAATAAACTAACCACATCAAGATTTGATTGCTTAAAGAGTAATCCAAACAGGCAAATGATACATATTATCACCACGACTTAATTCAGCATGCACCTGGTTTAATTTCTTTTACTTTTAATTTTTTTTACTCGAAATTTTAAGCTTCTAAGTTTTGATGTTGACTTGAAGTCTTTTAGAACTTTCACTTTTCCCCTTCCCAATTCACAAATTCCTAGTAAGGAGGGCCATTAAAACACATCATAAGTTAAATGCAGTTTAAACTGGTTTTCTGCTGATGCAACTTGGCATTCATGGTCCAACCTGAATGCTGGTCTAAACTAAATTTATAGCATATTTCGTGGCAGGATAGCAGAATTGGCATCCAAACTAGACGGCTTCACACATTTAGATATGTTTGCATAAACATTTGTGCAGATGGGTTCCAGTTCCAGTCGACTTCCAATTTTTTTTTAACAGGCGGCAAACCTTCAGATATCATATCATTATGTAACCTAACACATGTACTCATTTATCATAACTAGAATATATGCCAGGCCCTTTGCAGAATCTTGAAACTAACTTATTTTTTGACATTATGATTAGTCCTCTGTGTAGAGGAAGTATATTGTAGGTAGTCAGGTGTAGAAATTCGTATCACAACAGAAAAAAAAAACATTTTTTTCAGAATCACGTTACGTTGTGCACTTCTAAACTTTTGCAATTCAACAAAAAGGACTTTTCTTTTACTGAGTTCAAAATGATGAAGAAGAAAGTCAGTCGTAGTCTCGTCTGGCCTTCTACAAATGGAGGATAATCTGTACCATGTACTTCTATACAAAATGGCACTTTGTTTAAACCTTGCCAAATAATTGTTCCAAAAAAAATCTGACACATGTACGTACGCTACCTACTCCACTTCGGTCTTGTGTGACGTGTCCCATTTTCTGGTTCTAAATTCGGCCTATTGTTTCTAAAGGAGTTTCATTCCATTCCAATATCGTCACACCACCGGTACATATGGCGCAGTGGTGAAATTGGGATCTCAATGTTGGAAACCTAGAGTTCACAAACCCAAAGATTTGCCACATTGCCAGGCACACAAACCCAGTGACAACGACAACAAGCTTCACTCTTCTCCTTCCATATGCCTTCCAAGCAATCTTGTCATTATCTTCGCATCAGGCTTTTATGTAAACAACTTTCTAATAAATTTAGAAGCACGCTGAACTCAATCTCACCCATTCCTTTGAACAATATGAAAAAATGTGATTTTTATACAAAAGAAATTTCCTACCTCGAACAAAATCTGTTTGTTTCGTTAGGTCATTACTCCATTTTGGTTTGCAATTTTGTTTTAGCAAACTGTGATTGAGGAAAAGATGTGTTGTACATGGCATCATATAAAAACGAGAATCAATTTTCCTGACAAAAAACTTTTAACTGAAAAACGGAATTCGTTATAAGTTGAAACTAAGATTCCAGGAGCAAGACATCGCAAATCAGTCGTTCCAAAGTAATTTCCAGCAGAGTTGGGGCAAAGTGAAACTTTTCTTACATAGGTATTTTAGAATTGCTATATAGTTTAAAGGAATCGAAACATTGCCTATCATGCTGCTTAATGCGTTGTATTTATATTTATGGCGTTCTTCTTAGAAATTCCAACTCAATTTTTATTGCTATAATTCGAGGACTGTAGTGAAGTGTGTAATCCGTGAGCAATCTTAATGGTTACATTTTTCAATGAGTAATTATTTGGATTTGTTAGTGAATAAAAGGGAATTTCAAGGATGATTCAAACAAACTCTCAACCACACAACACACGAATTAATTAAAGCATTTCGTAAAAAAAAATATTTTAAACTAGCTTCCTCTTCCTGCAGAATATCCTAATTACTCAACCTGGGCTTTATCATTGTGGTAAAGTTGGTTGTAGGAATTACGTAATGTGCAGGAAATTGTTCGGAAGAAAATACAGAAATAACTAAAATGCAAGTGCTGGTGTACTTTATCTCTAAAAAATCTGATACAATAGAACATTTTCTTGACATACTATCAACAAGTGTCGTCATAAGCTGTGACGCTAGGTCTCCTTCCCAGGTCGATTAATTGGTGAAAGCTTTTCCTCTTCTTTAGAGCATTTCTCTCTACTCTGCCATGTTGGAACATTCCGTGTGGGAAGTATCGATTTTTTTTCAGGCTACGTAAATACCAACATCTTTTAAGATGGAGGGAAATGACGGTCACGTAAAATACAACGTCACCACGAAACCGAAAGTGCAAGCTTAGAATCTTACGTGGGAAGTAGTATTACGTCACCTTTTTTGCGGTCATAATACTTGCAGCGACTTTATAAGAACTCATTTTTTGGCGTCAACTATTGAAATGTTGATCTGGAGAAGGCACATGGCGTGGAATTGTGTTTACACAAATATTATGCTGTATATACATATTATCCTCAAACTTTATAAATATTTTTGTTACTATAATGCCAGTCGGAAAGTTTGGGTCGATTTATGAGCAAAGTTTGACCAGGAGCATGAAAGGAAACCGAGTATTCCTAATTAATATTTTCGTATTTGTAACTAATACTCCACCGGGCATATACGACGGTCGATGATGGAAGTTTTGTGGGATAGGAATTGGACAAAATTGAATGCTTCCATTCGTCTAGCATTATTCTAAACGTTTCCATAAGAAAATGCTACCAAACTTTTGTCCTTCTTCAAGGATGTATGTACATAATATCTGTCTATGTTGCCTGTCACAATTATTTAATCTTTTGAGTGATCACTGACTGCTTTGTGAGTTTGTATGTTTTTACTGCCTTCGGGTTACCGATATTTCGCAGAACTACCATGTATATATTTATGTTCTAGAATTTTGTATGCGGAATATAAAGAAACCATGAGAAGGAAGACTTGGAGTGAATAAAAAAAGGGAAATGAAATAAGTAGATAGTTGATAATAAATGAACAAGTAATACGATATGTAATTTGCTTATCGCATTCACAAAAGTCATTTATCTTCAAGGAACAGACTACTGGAATTTCCTTAGTTTATACAAATCAGGCCACAGAAAACTGATATTCCAAATGCTGCTTGGGAGTCCCCAAAGCTTTTTTACCCCAAATTTACATGCACTTCCATTTCAGGTTTTTTTTAAAAGAAATTGCTGTAAACAAACTCAGTCACAAAAATTCTTCTGTAAAGGTTGTTTAGGGAAAACTTAAATAGAGTGTTTTTTACTAAGGAGCATCTCTATTATGTAAAGTTTATATTATAAAATAATGTAATCTTGGGTCTCACATTTTGCTGTTGACTTATCTTAGGAAGTGAAGCATGAATTAGTCAACTTGTGCATTTCATTATTTACGCATTGGGGTAATTTGCTGGAGATTTGAGGAGAATGTAATTATGACATGACAAGGTGAGGTTAAACAGATTAATATTTTACAAGTTGCGTATATGGTTCTCTAGCACATCGAAGTCGCTCACTGGGGTTTCTCGTGAGTTTATAAATCCAGAAGTGTAGATACAATCGAATAAATAAGTTTTACATGGCAGGTCGCAGATTCTGGGCAAAATGTAAAAGCTTGAGTTTCTTGACAAACTCGTTGAAAATAGGTAGTGTGTATAATGGAATTGCGAAACTCGATCTGCGGAGCTTATTCCCCCACCTCAGATAAAATTTTTGCAAATAAATAACAGTGCAGTGAATGTTGTTCTAAATTGTACGTTTAATTTTTTATTAGACACCGTGCGCCGTAGTCGCAGCACCGGGCTGAAACCAACAAGTCGATAAAAATATTTCCATCACAAGAATACCCTTTTCAACAGAAGGATACATTAGCGAATTGTTTGGCTCAGCGATTTCATCAGTTTTAATGTCAAAACAGTTTTAAACAAAGCCAAAAGTAATTTTTACTGTCAAAATACGATTTCAACCGGAGATTAGGACTGATATCAGAGAGTCCTTTGCTTATCAAATTCTAGTTTTGAAAGTTCTTACTTGTGCTAACATTCACTTTCGAGGAGTAGTGAACGCACAACTGTTTCTACAATAAATTTATATCTCAAGTCATAACCTTGAAGTGGTCTTGAAAAAAAAAACTGCTTGTTGGAATCGAGTAGAGACACAAAGGCAAGTCGTCAAATGGCTATTCTTCGTCTACTTCATCAGCAACGTTCACTTCTGGAAAAGAACTTGGAAATTGTGAAGCCTTGGATATCGGCGACCTATCTTAGTACACACGTTGGCTCCCAAAAGGTTGGACTGATTGAGAAGAAAAAGGAGGGTGAAGGAGTTGTGATTCGAAGCAAGTCAAGCCATGCCCCTGCGTCAATACTCGCTGATGGGAAGCCAACAGAAACCGCTCAACCATTAGCGATCAGAGATCAACTCGACTTGACGTTCAACGACGCTCGCCAGGCTTACAGGTCAAAGTCAACATGGGAGATTCTTCGGGCATACATCGTCTTCAGGTTGTGCTCCGTCGAGTATCTTGTGGAGAACAATCAACGGGTTAGTTCGAATGAAGTTTCTTACTTTGATATAAATAAAAATTTCGAATAAAAAATTGGGTTTAATATGTATGCATTTTGTAAATAATTTTGGAATCGATTAATCCTCTTGCTCTCCAGTTAATGAGATTAGGACAGCAAGTAATAGGAAAGAGGCTGTTCGAGAAAATTATGGAATCCACGTTCTACGGGCATTTCGTCGCGGGTGCTGATCAGATCCGCATTCAGCCAAATATTCAACGTCTGCGAGAATTCGGTGTGAAGGCCATCCTTGATTACTCCGTCGAGGAGGATATTTCTCAAGATGAAGCCAGGAAGGCGGAAATGGAGTGAGAACTAGAGAATTCTTTTTAGAGAAAAACATTTCCCTTGAATTATTGATCCTCTATAATGATGATGCTTTCCTCTTGTCAAGGTCTTGCACACCTGTCTCCGGAGAGAATCCCACTGAAGACGGTACGTGCTCAGTTGTTTGCTTTCCATCACTCATTCAGTGTGACATGCTGATAAATAATACAAATAAATTTTGTGAGATGAACAAAATGCATCATGCAAAAATCTGATGCTGCTGGTTTATCAGAATCTTGTGGAGTGGGAAGGTCAAACCCTTTCTAGCATGACAAATAAATGTCGCTTCTCATTCTAATCATTGTAGAAAAATAAGAGCGACCTGCGGAATTCTAACTAACAAACTAAATGTGCGTATTACGTTTGACGGATGTAAATGTATTGTCTGTATGGGAAGTGTATGCTTGTGTGAGAGTGTTTCTTGAAAAAGAAAAGAAAAATCAGCAGCATCGGCAGTTGCATAGTTGAAAGGTTTAATGTGGTACCTGTGTACGCAGTTATCACCTGGGATTAAAGCTGCTTGTAAGTTTCTCAATTTTGGTTCCACTGTTCAAATGGGATGCCAAATTCATTTGCCGTAATCAATCTTTTATGCCTTGTGTACAAGCTCTTAAAATGTACGGAGAATGATTGGAGGTGGGTAATTACTCTTTAGGGATGCTTTAAATAATAAAACAAAATTGTGTGGGAAATGCATTCAGTAATAATGTTCACCAAGATGTTACCTTAATGTGACAAGTCTGTGTAGTATCCATCTATTGAATATACACATGACATGTCAAACCGAAGTCAGCATCAACGTTCCTTTTATTTTTGTTAATTTCATTTTGAAGTGAAAATATTTTTTGTAATTGTGATGTTCGTGAATTAATTTTTTTTACTTAAATTGCGAACATAAACAATCGAATCGAGTAGGATGCTTTTTTAATTACTGAAGTCTTTCTTTGGTTGTATTGACGCATGGATTGTGTTTTTGTCGTCACTTCTCTTTTATTGGAAGGTCTCTTTTCTTGAGTTTCATTATATTTGGTTAATTTTCAAAAGTCGTGAAGTATCCTCTTCTGTGTTTCTACATTTCATGACTATCTCAGTCTGATTTTTTTAAAAACTTATTTTCGTCTAGCGTTGTTATAAATCTGTAAACAAGATTATTATTTTTGTGAAAATTGTATGTAATCAAGTCTACATGCATGCACACGCCTAATGTTACTCATATTTCTCAATTCATGCTGCTGAACAGAAAAGAGAATGGGTAGGTACCTGAGCTGGCCCATTAGTCAGTTCATAATTTTTGTTCATTGGTGTAAAAAAAACCCACAATCAATGCGTCAATACAACCAAAGAAAGACTTCAGTAATTAAAAAAGCATCCTAGTTCATAATTTTTGTTCATTTGTGTAAAAAAACCCACTAATCTTGACTCAGCAATCCGATGCTAATAAAACGTCTCTGAATAAAATATACGATAGCAGATTTCACCAAGTACCATTACCAGGATGAGTTTGCTGACCGTCGTAAGAAGGCCGTGGCTCGAACATATTTCTACATGAACGAGGCACAGTGCGAAAGAAACATGGACACTTTTTTGCAGTCCATTGAGGCTGTTTCCGGTAAGATGACCAACTGGAATATTTATCCTTGCGTCAAAATTAACAAACATTTGGAATGCTGAGAGGATAACCTGCTATTATTTTTTATTAGAGAATTATAATCATAATAATGTAATTATTGTCATAATAATTACAGGTGCCACGAAAGGAACCGGTTTTGCTGCTATCAAGATCACTGCTCTTGGACGTCCTCAACTTCTTGTATGATTTTTGGAATTCTTGCTGATTTGTAAAGGGAATAATGTACATATTAGGTGTCACAAGTTAATTCCCCTCATTACCACTTGCTTTTTTCAGCTGCAACTGTCGGAAGCCATTGCTCGAGTTCACAGGTATGTCGGGGCGGTCACGGGAAAAAGGGGCCATGTGGTGGAACAGGCTGCCAAGCCGGAAGATTTAAAACGTCGATTGGATCGAGCTGCGAAACTTGATCCAACTGTGCAATGCTGGTTGGATGGAATGACTTTCGATCATTCTGGGTTAGCAGTCAATTTGCTGAGAAACGTCTCGATTTACAAATTTGCTAATGAATTTTGCAAATGATTTGATTTTTTGTGTTGTTTGGCCATTTAGATTAATTCACGTTCTTCCTTGGAAGGGTTTAGTGGAAGCACAAAAGGGACTCGGAGAGTCTTTGAAAGTGGCTGATTTGTCCACAGGAAAAATGCAAAATCTCGTTCCTCCTTTGACTCATCAAGAGGAGGAAATGTTTAAGAACATGATGAGGCGTTTACACACAATTTTTAAGGTCCGAACTTAAATTTGTAGCAACTCGTTAGGTAGAGATAGGCAATTGAAGCAATTGAAAGATTTCATGTAAATCTTTTGAATTGATTGCAATAGGTGGCAACTAAGTTGGATGTCAGGGTGATGGTGGATGCGGAGCAGACTTATTTCCAACCGGCTATTTCTCGAANCAACTCGTTAGGTAGAGATAGGCAATTGAAGCAATTGAAAGATTTCATGTAAATCTTTTGAATTGATTGCAATATCTTATCACAATGAAAAGCATTTCGGACAACCTGGTGCTGGAATCATGTTTTTAATATGTCGGCGCTACCTTTTCTCATTGTCAGGAACGCCAACGAGCTGAAGCAATTGGATATGAGGATCCCATCAATCCCAATTTTGACGCGACATCTGAAATGTATCACCGGTGCATGGAAGAAGGAATGCGGCGAATTGCAAGATTGAAGCTGGTTGGTCAACACAAAAAAATTTCCCTGATGGCTGCAACTCATAACGAGGACACAGTCCGATTTGTGATAAAAAAGTTAGTTCTTTCGCCAAAAGCAAATAACAGTGTATTGAAAGCGCTTATAATTGATTCATTAGTGTTCACATGAGGTTTACTCTTTTCCCTTCTTTGTAGAATGAAGGAACATGGAATTAAGCGATCTGATAGAGTAATTTGCTTTGGTCAGTTGTATGGAATGTGTGACCAAGTCTCATTCCCATTAGGTAAATATTTTCAATCAGTATTATATAAGATATTATATAAAGCGTTTAAGAAATAATGAAGAAATTATTTTCCCAATCCCAGGTCAATCCGGCTACTCAGTGTACAAGTATGTGCCGTATGGTCCAGTAACGGAGGTTCTGCCATATTTATCCCGCCGTGCTCAAGAGAACAGAGGTTTGATCGGCAAGACGGAGAAAGAGAAGAGACTGCTTAAGAAAGAATTAGTCCGGCGCATTCTGAAAGGTCAGCTATTTTACCGACCCAAAGGACACTATCAAGTTATGTAATCAATCATGTTCAGGTGGAATTAGTGTAACAAGCCATCCCTTCCATTTTCACGCGCTATATTCTTTACAAGTAACCACAATGCCAACAGTATTGATACTCACCAGGTCTAGATTTATACTCCACGTGGCATCATCACCAGCGGAAGAAAGTAGCCAGCGTTTGTAATCATTTCTTACTTCATTCTGACTTTCTTACCAGCTTCACTTCACTTGAGAAACAGGAAGGCATACACTGACTCTTTTGTCCTTTTGTTAGAGTGATACATTTTATGTACTTATATTTTTCTTCACAGGAAAATAAATAGATTCCTGATCGTACAATATTTCTTTGTCTGCTGACAAAATATACCTTGTTATTTTTGTAGAGCGTACATCTTACATCTTGTTCGCATTTTTTGGTAACCTTTTATATGATCGGAGGTGCCCTTCAAAATCTTTGTAATTTCATTTCAGACGCTTTTCTCTTGAATCTAAAGATGTGCTCCTGTTAATTTTTCATGTCTTGGGAGTTTTTTGGAGTATGAGTGAACTCAGAAAATCGTGTGTGTAGTGATGTCAATGTCAGACTGTTTTTACTTAATCGATGTATGTGATCAACTTATAGGTTATTGGACGAAATAGACGAACTGTTTGTAAAAATGTACTTAAAATCCAGATTTGCGATTGAAAAACCTTTTATTGTATGTAAACCTCCCTTCTTCGATCATAGTTTTTTT
>JAHZNF010004468.1:0-12348 GCA_027744215.1 Troglopedetes dispersus
GAAAGTGAAACATTAACAAATTATGAAAGCCTATTAATTCTCTGTTGTAAATGTAATGAAATGAGCATGATCATCATGATTCACATCATTATACAGCACGTTTCATTTGTGTTGCATGTGTAATATTTTCCTTCGATTAAACACGTAATCATTGTCCAAAAAATAATTATGCCATTTTTTTCATCGGGCAAGTTATACCTGACCTGCATGATGTAAAACAATTTTGAGGAAAATGTCATTTAAGATCCTCTACTATGTATAGTAATTATAAATTTCTATTATAATTATAAGTAGATACCTACTTTACAAAAAATCCTACCGCCATTTCTACAGCTTTTCATGGAATTATAAAACACATCGTAGTTTAGAAACATTGAAACTGCAAACTAGAATTGTAGTCATTTGCATATTTGAAAGAAATATACTTCTCTGATTTTATCAACTAATTCCCAGGAATTTTCAAGCATTAGTAAACGTTCTTTTATGTGAAGCTAAACACATTCCAATACGAATAACAACAAAACAATTTAAATATGTAACCCAGTTAGGTACATGCCATACTTCCATAAAAAAGCAAATAATTTTACCAAATTAATGCAGCAAAATACATTACTTTTAACAAATTCCAAGAACTTTTCTCATAAACATGCAGGTTACATGGAATCTTAGATAGGCGTACTAACCTAATTGTGCCTTTGCGTCTCAGAAAATCCTCACACATGAACGTAATGAGCCGTTTTTATGGTAGCCGACAAGTATATAAGGAACGTTCCTGAGGACATCAAAGGAGATTTATTTACAATTTGAAAAAAATATAAGTTTTTTTTGACGATTATTAAATTTGAAATCATGCCTTTCAATATTGTTTACGAAACTTTTTGGTATTTAATGAGTCTTTAAAAGCGGTTTGAATGTTTGCTCAAGATATTCAAATCTTCGTCAAAATCTTTTACAAATTTATATCAAGTTCGCAATATAATTTGTAAGATGTGATGTTCGACACTGCCACGTAAAAGTATAAATCCAGCAGCACCCGTTGTAAAAGCGAGCAAGTCGGACCGGAAGAACTAGATGGTACAGAGTAAATTGCACAGGCATGAAGGGCCAGAACATTTTGTCATATGCAAAGTACGTCTTCCAACTTGTTATCATGAAGCACCTGAACCACTGGAAGTTTAGAAACAGCACTGATACCGCCACATTCCTGCTCAAGATCTGATAACAAAAAAGAAGAAACAGAAATGCACGGAATTTTGTGTACTTTTAAAAATGGAGCTAAAGTAATCAATACATGCTTTATGTCTTTTGTATTCACTGACTTTTCACCGCATACTGTTCAGTGGCCAAGTCTTTGCCAATTCTGAATGGAACCAAAAGCAACAGGTAGCAAATGGTCAGGAATTTTAGCAACAAGAGGAACTCCGGATGTTCAATTGTTAGTGCATCCTTAATTTCTGGGAAAATGAAATCAATACTTTTCTGACAAAATTGTTTTAGAGACTCTCGAACTCTTCGGGGCCACCTTGAGATTTGACCTACAAGAGGGTATTTCGTATATTACTAATCATTTTTACACGAGGATTATAAAGAAATTATTGAATTCAGGGGGATGTACATAATATACACATTAAAGAATTATTTAAGAAAATTATTTAGGTATGAAACATTATTGGGGAATGTTGTGTGAAGTAAAACTGGATTCGAACTAAGCAGAAATGCTTGTAGCTTGCTTATAAAATCCACAGACAATTTGGGTGTGTCCTCAATTTTCCCGAATTATTCTGGAAAGAGGTCACTTGCCCTTTAATAAGATGAATAGTGAATAGTAGTAGTCGAACTTCACCGCATTTGCAAACTATGGTTTACAACAGGAAAGCGAAGCAAGTTCCTAACAAACTTCATCATGCTTACTTAATATACATGTTGGAGTGACATTTCGTGCAGAAAAGTGAAACTGATGAAATTGAAACATTACTATGAAAGCCCACAATTCTGTTTGGAATATAATGAGATAATCATTGATCATGATTCACATGATGGTACAGCACATTTCGTTTGCGTTGCATGTGTAGTGTTTTTCTCGAGTAAACAAACACATAATCATTGCCTAAAAAGTAATTAAGCCGTAATTAGTAAAAAAGCCGTTTTTGCTAATCGTGTAAGTTCAACCTGGCTTGCATGAAATAAAACAATTTTGAGAAAAATGTCTTTTAAAATTCTACGCATAGTAATTAAATAGGTGTTGTATCATTTCTGCACTCTACAACCTACATTTTTTGGCATAAGAAGCATAGAAACCACCAACTTGAATAATTAATGGCTATTTGCATATTTGAAAGAAACAACTCTCTGATTTTATCAACTATATTTCTAGGAATTTTCAAGCATTAACGGTTTTTATGATGAAGCTAAACACATTCTAATACGAATAAAAACAAAACAATTAAATATTTAACCCAGTTAAAAACAATACAACTTTAAACAAGCAAACAATTTTACAGATCCATGCAACAAAATCCATGATTTTTTAAAAAACAATTCCCAGAACCTTCCACTTAGACATGTAGGTTACAAAGAATCTTAGATAGGAGTACTAACCTAATTGTGCTTTCACTTCTCAGAAAATCCTCACGCATGAATTCAATGAGCCTTTCTTACGACAGTCAACAAGTATATAAGGAACGCTCCTGTGGAGATCGAAGGAGATTTACAATTAAAAAAACATAAGGTTTGTAACGATTATCGAGTTTGAAGAACTGTTTTTTTAATTTTGATATTTAATGAGTCTACAAACACGGTTTGAATGTTTCCTCAAGACAGTCAAACCTTCGTCAAAATATTTTCCAATTTTCTCACTAAACCATCTGCAAACCCTGGAACGATAAATCAACCAAACAATACTTCAAATAACAAAACTAGGTATTTTTATTTCACTTTATTGATAAGCATTCTTCTGCACATATAGAACATAAAGACCGTAAACTTTTAATTCAAAGTACAGATATTATTCAAAAAGAAAAGGAAACCATGTATACGAAGGCATGATGTCTTAAAAGTGTGTAAAATCAATAAAAAACACTTTGATACAAGTTCGTAACATAATTTGTAAGATGTGATGTTCGACTCTGCCACCTAAAAATATAAATCCAGCAGCACCCGGTGTAAAAGTAGGCAAGTCGGACCTCATACCTCGCAAAGAGCCCTTGGAATTTTAAGGGCGTAACTTTTTTGCATAATAACTCTATATATAAAAAACCCCTTAAGATTCTATAACCGTTGCGAGTAAACATACTTATTTACGATATGACATTTCTAAGCAATTTAATGTTGCATAATGGGCAAGTGCCAATCAAAATACAATTCGTAATCATAATAGCACAAATGACGACAATTTTTAAATCGACATTATTTTTAGACTCGAACGAGCATTTGGAAAGATACATTACACCTTTGGCTTTTTTTTTATCCGTGCATCACCCGTCCTGACACGCTCGTCATGTTTGAATTTTCAAAAAACCGAAAGGTTAACATTTTCTCACCACAAAACATCCCGAACTCAGCAAAAGTGGGAACTAAAAATGCTTTAGCAGTTTTCTTCAATATTTCATTCTTCCTGGCAGTTACCCCATTCAGAGTGACGAAATCGGAGGGACTTAAACCCAACCTTGCTCTAAAAAAATTCCAACTGCAGCGAGTATTATTACCATATTGAAAATACAGGATTAATAGCTCTGTGTAATGTGGCATAATCAAAATATCTTACTAGAATGTTTTTCCCGAATTTCAGATATTGTGTGCACTTGTGCACATTCTAGGAATTATCTCGTCGGCTCGTTATCTTCTATTAAGGGTCCAGTTGGCTCGGAACAATGGGAATATTTCTGACTATTTCGTACTAGTTAGTGTGTTCCTCGCGTTGTGTATCCAACTAATTACATCCAAAATACTATGGTTGAGTCATCAAGACATTCTGAACATAATAACATTTCTTGATGAGAATGACACATTCTTAACTCCACGAGTAAAGGGAATTGGAAGGGTATTGGTATCTGCTTCAACAAACAATTATTGAGATGTAAATAAAGATTATGCACTCGATTGTTTAATCTTTGACGATTTTCAGAGATTGACTGCAGTCCTCATTTGCATCTTAATTGGAACCTTCATTGCTGCCGGACACAACAGAACGTGGAAACTGTTAATCTTTGGGAGTTGGGATGAGCTTGTCTCGGATGGAAGACGCTTTCTCTTCTTAGATGATAATCACTTAAACAGCACAACTAATTGGATAGAGATGACAAACGCAGATAGATTTATCGCAACTTTCCAGTTAATTTCTTATCTTATCAATTTTATTGGTGCATTTGGGATTATTGGAATGCCAATTTGTGTCATAATAACAGTTTGGTTCGCCTCCCAAAATTTTTCGAGTTATGTTGCATCCATCATGAAAGTAGATTTTGACGGGGGCAAAGTGAGATTGTATCAATGGCGAGAAATTTACAAGAGATATACAGTGATAAGAGATTTGTGTCATTTGATTAATTATACTTTTGGAGGATGTCTGTGCATTTTCACCGGGACAGGTGTGCTAAACTGTGTGATAACCCTGGATGTCATCTTCGTTTCGGCTGACACTTCTAGCGGGGTAGCAACCTTGCTTATCCTGCTGATCTCTGTCATCCTTCTTCTTGCTGCTGCTGACGTATCTAATCAGGTCGGCCATCTCCATTTTTATTTTGTCATTTCTGCTAACTAATTTTTTTAAAACTTTTTTGCAGGTTGACATCTTCAAGGAATGGATAAGCATGACTGGCCACGACGGAACTATTCCGGATCATGAGTTGAATATTGTTCTTCATGAGCTTCAATGGCAAATAGCTGCCTTACGCGGAGGAAGGTTCTTTACATTTACATACTCCCTTCTATGGAGTGTGAGTTGTTAATTGAAACTAACCATAATTACTACTATTTTAATATAAGGGTTACTTGAGTGGTACGCTTGGTAAGAATATAAATTGCATTTCAACCTTTGCAGGTACTCTCCATCATTGTAACATACTTTATAGTATTCTTACAATTCAGAGGTTCGAAGTGAAACGTGTGTGCCGCTGATTTCATTGAAGCATAACCTGATCACAGTTTAAAGATGCTATTATAGCTTTTTATCTTCGGCTAAACATCGCACATCCTTCCCAACAATGAACCCGAAATGACATGAAAATTTTAACTTGTATTCAAGAAATCATTTTAACCCACGTTCTAGTCTGACGTAATCTTGACACTAATAAAGTTATTAAAGCGTGACATTATTCGTTTGAACAAAATACCTTGTTAAAAGTTATGTCCTTAATAAAGACAAGATTAATTATCAAGTAGCATTTTCCAGTTTCCACGTGTTGATAAGTCGTGTTTATAATAGGCATCTATACCTACGCCAATGTATGCACCTTACTCAAAAGTGTGCTTTATCCTGATACAGACATGCCTGTATTTCAATAAGTGTAATTCGAAAATTATGCCTTTACGAAAATAAGTTGCAAATTTCAGTGTATATAAGGATCTTGGTGGAGCCTTGTCTACTTAAAAAAGTGATTACGTACTCAATCCGAATCACTTTTGTTACGCATAAAGTATTCATGATTCTGAAAATGGAATTAGCTGGTAAAGCAATTTTATTTGTCTTTCGTTAAACAAAAAAAAAACTTTCCCAAAAGTACAACATTTTAGTAAAATGCTACAAATTGATGTTGGTTGGTGTTTTGTCACATCACAAGGAAAAACAACTTAAGATTTGAGTAGTAGCAATGCAATGAGGACTGTATTATCAAATGTTGCTCATAAACTACTTCACAAAAGGTAACCTGTTTACAAAATCAGCGGACAAAATGTTCCTGCAGAACCCTAGAAAAAACATCCCACAACCGCCTCTGAAGAGTTCTCCAAAAAAGTATGAGAACTTTCTGCTAATGTTCACAGCTATTTCATTTTACATTTGCTTCAGTCCATTCCGCTTGCTTTCCAAGGAAAGTCCAGTTGACGGTACGTCTCTACGTGTTTCAGCCTTCTGGATACAAAAGGTAAGAATATATTTTGTAAAAGCAACACAGATAATTTACTTTTCGAAAGCGACATTATCAATAAAAAAAAGTATTAAAAACATAGGCCGTATGCATCCTTCTGCACTTTCTGGCATTCCTTCGAAACTTGTTGGAGTGCTGGGACGTTTTCCAGGCGGCACAGACGGCTGGCAATACCGCCATCTACTTCAATTTAATTCGTCAATTCATCTGGATTCTGCTGCACCTGATAACTATAAGAACACTCTGGTTCAAGCAGGATAACTATTTGCAAATAGCTTCTTTCCGGGCTTTGCACTTGGATGCTCTCCACTCATCAGCAAGAGCTTCAAAAAATGTAACTGCTCCTTTGAAAAAATAAATATATTTTTATGTAACTTGTCAAGAATGTTAATAAATGGGAATTGGGAATGTTCCTTTTAATTATTCGCAGATTATTGTGGCTATATGCATGTGGACAGTTTTTGCTTCAACGTTATTACTTTCGTTGTACCTTTTTGTACAATCTCCACATAAAACCTGGTGGATTGAGACGATTCAGGAACAATTTACTAGTCCAAAAATGAATTTTACTGTTGCCCAAACTGGGACCAACCATTTGCAAATACTCCGTGATATGTTTTCAATCACTTCGGGAGCAGCTGCAATGATGCAAGCATTCTTCACTCTGGCTTGCCCAGTTGTCATAATCCTTATCGTGTGGATTGCCACGTGTAATTTTGTGGAGGATTTGAAGGAACCAATTCAATATTCTGCTCCCATCCTGAAGAAGTCGAGCGAGAAGTGGCAGCAAATTCACCAAAGATTCAAAATCCTTCAGGAGTTTTGTGACATGATCAATGAAACATTTGGTCCAATAATTGCTTTATTCACCACACAAATTGTGATGCAAATAGCATTGACGGTGGACTGGATGTTGATTATTGGTGATGCTGGATTTCAGATAATCGCATTCATGGCCACCTTCACTTTCCTATCTGCGTTGGTTCTTGCGGCTGATGTGTCAAGTCAGGTAATAATGTATTAAATACTTAAAGGTTTTATTGAATCAATCTAAAAAACATTTACATAAAAGTGCAAGTTTCATATTATCCCAGATGGATACGTTTCAACGGTGGCTCCGAAGGGACGAAAATATTAGGTGGGTTCCGGAAAGTCAATTGAATTATATGCTATATGACTTACAAAATAATGCAGTGGCAATTCGAGGCGGCCGATTTTTCACATTTACGTATGGACTAATCTGGAATGTGAGAAGGAATATTTAATATTGAATTTTAAAACATCTTTGAAGAATCATGTTGGTGTGATAGGAAGGGATAATGCAATTAATTTTTATATCTTCATTCCAGATGACCTCATTTGTTGCAACTTACTACATTGTGTGTTTCCAGTCAAGGAATACAAGCTTTTAACCCCCAAATATTCTTGGTACTGTTTTGCGTCGATTTAGGTGTACATGTACACGTGGGTCATTTAGGTTATCAGCTTTCACATAAAATAAAATTTTGAGGTTGGTTTCGTGCCTGTAATTTACATTTATTAAATTATCTACAAAAATATTTCACCACTTCGCTACTAATTCGATCCAATTCATCTTTTTAAATAAAATTCATACATTTAATGAATGAGTTAAATAACGAGTGTTTGATAAACATTTGTTTATTTTTTTGGTAGAAACATAATTGTAAAATTTATCAAAACAAATTTGTTTGGTTTTACCATTATGTATTTTGGTGATGCCTGCTGAGAGGAGAGCCAGTTAGGCAGGCATGCTCATTGTCAAACGACTTGTCGGTCAGTTAAAGTGTCTGTGCAATGGACAAATTGCTCATTTTCTCAAAATTACCTTCACCAAAGGAAACATTCACAAAACATAAAGATGACCATTTCACGAAATCTCATAAATTAGATAATATTTTGATTAGCTTCCTCAATATTGCGTTTTACCTGTGTTGCTGTCCATTTAAGTTTTCGGTCCAGAAAGACGGATTTTTCTGTCTTTGTCAAATATGGTTTCAAAAGGTACTAACTATAAAATGCAAAAAGTAAAATAAAAAAGTTCAATAAAAAGTGAGAAATACATAATGTATCAATATTTTATTTTAGATTATCTGCGGATTCAACCACTTCCTAAGCACCACCACTATATTTTTCTTAGTGAGGACAATCTTTCATTTGACCCGTCGGATTGGGAATCCTAGTCACTATTTTCTTTTGGTCATGTTTGTCATGATTCAAGGTCTTCAACTGACGACATTTAAGACAATTTGGCTCAATAAGGCTGACATTCTAAAAATCGTTAATTTTATAGAACATCAGTGTAATATTATTTCACCATTTACACGAACCACACAGGTTAAACTATTGAATTAAAATATTATTATTATATACCTATAATCGCGTGAAAAATTTTCTCTCATGATGATAACCACTTTCTTAATTCAGAAATACTTTACACTCACCACATGTCTCATGCTGCTGGTCCACTTTGGAATTACCAGTGGCTTCATTAGTATGCTGATATTCCATCATACCACTTGGCCCCAATTGGCTTCAATGGGAAGACAAATGGTGTTCCTTGGTATTATGGAGCACCTGACAAACACAACAACAACAGCTTGGGCAGAGATGTCATCTTCGGATGGTTTCTTTGCTATTTTTGCAATCTTTGCAGGTATGGCCTCGGTTCTGGCAAATTTCGTTTTCAGTGGAATTGTCCCTTGGGTCGTATTTACCGTGTGGCTCGTCTCACGAAATTTCTCAAGCCATGTTGCATCCAAAATGGAGGCAAAGGAAATGAAATTGAGAATTGGTGAATGGGAAAACATATATAAGAGGTACGAAACAACTCGTCAACTTTGTCGCATGATAAACACAACGTTTGGCCCGAGTTTGACATTCTTCACGGCATTCGTCGTGCTAAATTTGGCACTTTCGTTGGATTCTATCATTATTGCAACGGATGCGCTCTTGTTAGTCCTTATCTTGCTGACTCAAGTTGTCTTCGGTGGGGTTGTGGTATTTGCTGCAGATGTGTCCCATCAGGTGATAAAAATCATAATGCTGGGAATTTACGCTTTACTTTTTTCAGTTTTCTGAGACGGATTTGTGGGGTAATATGAGAATTCATTTTTCAGATGGTGGTACTAAAAGAATGGATAAGCCTAAATGGAAATGCCATTCCGAACAACGAGCTAAATATCGTTCTCCATGAATTCCAGGGAAACGTGGTTGCAGTCCGTGGAGGTAGACTTTTCACATTTACGTATTCTCTCCTATGGAATGTGAGTTCTTTTGTGAAAATATCCTTTCTTTTAATTACATTTTTTGATTGGGGTTGTTTTCAAATTAACTTTTGTTTTTTACTTTACATGCAGCTCGTTTCTGTAGTTGTTACTTATTTCTTGGTCTGTTTGCAATTCAGACTACAATAATTCGTCATTCATCAAAATTATAATGAAGTTTATTTTTAAAAAATATTTGTTTCCTCTTTCTCACATTTACACTCGGTCGATTTAATCCAATTTCTTTCTAAAGATTTATTCCAAATAAATGTGACCATTTAATATCTTTAATTTTTCTTATTTCACAACTAACGAAAAGGGACAATCCACCCAACGAAATTTTTAGGGGTGATTAAATACATGTAAACAAAATACGTTGCAGGTTGTGTCAGATTTTTATGGAATTAAATATTACTAGGATTTACTTACTTTCAAAGAGAAAAACTCGAGATCTTTAATGAGAATATCAATTAATGTTACAATGCAACATGATCCACCTTTCTTGTATTGTAACTCATAATACGTACATGCATGTTTACGTATTTTCATTTTATTGGTATAAAATTTTTTAAAGATATGTGCATGTTAAAAATGTGATTGCAATATTTCGAATGTGTTTGTAAAGTTAAGCGCAAAATTGCTTAAAATTGCAATTTACTTGTATAATATTCAATAATATAATATAATGTATTGTAATGTAATGTATAATAATGTATAATGTTCAAAATACACAAAGTTTGCGAAACAACAAGCTCTTTAGTAGAACTCTTCAAATAAAATTGAAGAGTTCCACCAACTCGCAAAAATAAATTTGCTCTGAGACAAAATACATTTGTAGGAGGCACCATAGTTGATTTACCATTTATTACCGTTGCTGCAACTCGCAAAACTCGTGTTAACTTAATAATTGAGCAAGAAAATTTTAAGAACCATTTGTTAGACAAAGTTAGATTTTTCGTACATATTCAACTTGTGCATCCATCCTACATTTTGCATTTTCATCATGTTTGAATTCCTAAAATCAGGAAAATTAGACAATTCATTTTCACCAGAAGAAAACATTTCAATCGCAGGAGACGCTGGGAGCAGGAATATTTTAGTCTCCTGTTTTAATATGGCCTTTTTAGCGATTTTCAGTCCATTCATAGTTCGTTGCAAAGAGCGAGTTGGATCCAATGTTGATCTCCATCAGTTTTGGCTTCAAAAGGTATCCAAAGCAGTATGTAATATAGATATATTATTGTAGCTTCATTCTAACTTGTTTTTGTATGTGAATATTTCTCAACTTCAGGGTTTTTGTGCACTTGTTCACTTCCTGAGAATTTTCCTGGTGCTCACAGACATTTGACTAACGTTCCTGTTAGCTCAAGCCAATGAAAATCCATTTAGCTATTTTGACTTAGTAAATCATTTCCTCGTTTTGGGTAACTATCTCTTCACAGCCAAGACGTTCTGGTTCCATCAACATGAGATACTGAAGATAATTACCTTTCTGGGATGTAACGACAAATTTTTTGTGGCACCATTCAAAGGAATTTCATTGGTACTTCAATTGATAAACCTAATTTTGCATAAATCAAGTCAAACGATTTTCAACAGGAAAGTTTATTTTTCTCATTTTAGAAATTGGCGACTGCGGTCACTTGGCTTCTAATAGGAGCTTTCGCAGGAGCCGTAACCAGTTACATTTGGACACGATTGATATTTGCTAGCTGGACTGAGCTAGCTTCTGGTGGAAAGGCCATGCTCTTTTTAACCGATAATCCTATGAATAACATTACAAGCTGGGCACAGATGTCACATGTGGATCAGGCCATGGCAAGCATTAAAATTGTTACTTATGTTATCGATGCTGTTGGAAAAGCCGTTATTATGGGGTTTCCTGTTGGTGTGGTATTTACCGTATGGTTTGCCTCCCGAAATTTTGCAAGTTATGTGGCGTCTGCCATGACTGTAGACTGTGAGCGGGGCACTGCGAGACAGTATCAGTGGCCAGAAATTTACCAAAGGTATCAACTAATTCGGGACTTGTGTCGCATGGTAAACTCCACTTTTGGAGGGAGTCTGGCGTTTTTCACAAACAAGTTATCGCCTGTATTGTGCACATTACGGCTGTGGACGTGTGTAGTCAGGTAACAAATTCTTGGCTAGCTAGCGAGGACCAAAGGTATCAACTAATTCGGGACTTGTGTCGCATGGTAAACTCCACTTTTGGAGGGAGTCTGGCGTTTTTCACAAGCTTGGCCGTAGTCAACTGTGCAATAACTCTGGATGTCCTCTTTGTTGCAAAGGCTCCACATAGAGTTGTGGTAACTTTGCTCTGTCAAGTTATCGCCTGTATTGTGCACATTACGGCTGTGGACGTGTGTAGTCAGGTAACAAATTCTTGGCTAGCTAGCGAGGAATAGGTCGAGATTTTTAAGAGACTTTTTACTTTCTGCGTAACTTTTATAGGTTGGCACCTTGAAAGAATGGATAAGTGTGAAAGGAAAAGACGCAAACATTCCGGACCACGAGTTACAAATTGTTCTTCAGGAGATTCAGTGGCAAGCAGCTGCATTACGAGGAGGGAGGTTCTTCACATTTACCTATTCCCTACTTTGGAGTGTGAGTTGTCTAACTAAAATTAAGTCCTGTACTTTTGCTTTACGTATGCTTGCCCACACAAAAAAATGAAGAAGTATGTATAATAACATGACTTTCACTTTTGTATAGGTTTTCTCCATCACGATAACGTACTTCATCATTTGTTTACAATTCAGAGAATGAGAATCAGAATGAGTTTCAACCACTCGTTTCATCTTGCCTGTAAAATTTAACTTCAGCAAACCGGGCCAGGATGTCGAGTCATCTTTTTTCCGTTGCGATAATTATTAATTGAAACTTCATAAACTTTGGCCTTCGTAAAAAGTCACATGCGTGTGGCCAAGACGAAACAGGATAACTTCTCCACAAAAAGCCAGAGTAGATCCCAAAATGCA
>JAHZNF010004470.1:0-16972 GCA_027744215.1 Troglopedetes dispersus
TCATGCAAAAACGCATGATTGACTATGAGTGGCTGGCAATGAAACGAGAGACAAAATGGGAAACGATTATCACGGCAGATGACAAAGGAATCAGATTCGTTTTGTTGTAACTCAAAAAAAAAGCAATTCATTCAGATCAGCGTCAGGCCACGAATTAAATTTTAACTTTTACTTCGCTTCTTGTTACCTTTCTGCTGTGTTACTGGATCAGCAGGCGATCTATATTGTTCAAAAGAAGATGATGACATGAAGGCACCAGTCCATCTCTCTAATCTCATCATCATCTCGTGCTCAGACTTGGGCGCCATAAAACACAGCAGTAGTCTAATGCATAATGCATATCAATCTTTACTACAAACGAGATCAGCGAGAAGAAGAGTAATTACCAAGTAAGGACAATAATCATGATGCGTGACATGTCATAACTATTTATTTTACTTGCTTGATACGATAACACTTTTTTTTTTAAAGAAAGCATATTATGTATATCAACCAAAAAGAAGAGGTTGGTGTTGGCGATGATGATGATTCGACAAAAAAAACTGAAGACGAGCTCTTGAAGAAGAGACAAGTTCACATAGACAGAACAAAGGAATTAGCTCTCTATTTTTTTCAGGATACCTGACTGACTGACCAGCGAGATCACTTTATTCTGAAGTATGTATATCAGTTCAAGTTGAATATTCAAATGAGCCAAGAAGGCATAGGTAGACTTAATGCAGTGGAATTTTTAGTGAAAGAGTAGCATAACATGGCATGTACCCTACTTCACATTCCATCCTCATTCATCCATTGATTCACTTCATCCACAAAAAAATGAAGATCATCTTCATCATGATCATCACCCACCTTGCGCTAAAAGTACTCATCACTACTACCACATACTTACCACCGCCATCATCGCTACCAGTACTTGATTCAGTGAGCAGTGAACACTGCTAGAATAATGAAAATGACCTTGGCATCGTTACAAGGAACTGAGGTGAGTCGAGTCGACTCATCTTCATTTTTTTATTGAGCTTGACTGTATGACTTTAGAGTGAGCCATCTTCATGAGAGAACTTACCTGAGAGCAAAACTCATCTGCACTAATATACCTTAATAAATGGGAAAAAGTGCACTTAAAATGCAACGAAACATGCCATTAATAGGTACATTGCCTATTACGATGAAAAAAAACAAGGACCAGTAACATGTTCCTGACTTTCTGACTTCTTATTTTTTACACCTTTATTACTTCATTGTTCTCCTACTTAAGCTAATTTCTTTTCAAAATATCGGCTTATATTTACCAAACACGACACCAAAGAGATTCCTTTTGATGTTTCTGTTGACTAGCAGAAGAGTAAATTCCACTTTTTATGATGTCGTCTTACCAAAAAATTCTTAATAAGAAAATAAGATTCAAGGTGTCTGCCGAGAGAATGAGACTGCAGAAAAAAAATATGATATGATCCGTATATTTTCTAGTAATTATCTTTTTCATTGTTCACTAAACGCTGCCAAATTAATAATTAATATTCTTGAGCTGAAAGAAAAAGTGAGAGTCTATGACTGCTTTATTTTTTCTTGTCATTCAAAATTATTATTAATGGAGACGTTTACTAAATTTGCCAACGTAAAACCAAACGTTGTGCATGTCAAATCCGTTGAATTTCTGACGTCGACATTTGTTCGAATCAATGTCACCTGGTGCGCTGGGCATTAAAACGGAACATAAGAAGTAAATAAATAAATAAATAAAGTAGAAAAAAGAGTGAGTCGTGAGTGCCAGTATGCAATAACGTGAGTGATGTGTAACCACTGTTGTCATTCGCTGCATTCCCCACGTGAAATACTCCTAATGACCATGCGAAACAGAAACATTGTCCGTCAGTCACACAATCAAACAAGCAAGGTCATGAACCTTACGCTTAAATTATGACAAAAATTGGTGCGTGAGTTGATTTGTTAAATTTCGTCGCAAATTCAAGACTTTTAGCCCATTTCTGCATACCTCCTGTTAACGGATCAATTCCAACTAATGTAAATCTTTGAGCTGTTATCATGATTGAAAAATCGACTCCAAGGGTGAGACATCAGCGGGTGATATCACTTTCCCAAAGACCTCCGTGTCCATTTGCAATTTATCTCCTTTGCAAAGTAAGTTAGAAATGGAATTCGGTCAGCTCAGAAAGCGCACTCTTCTCAGTGTTGCATCAAAGGAACAAGTAGTCACTTTAGGTACGCAAAACTGAATTCCACAAAGTATTTAGCAGATTTATTGTAAGCGAAAATCTTTTAAGAAATGTTAAATTTTTGCCAAAAGATTTGCAAACCATAGATAACATTTTAGCATTTTTAATTTTCTTTAAATACAATTATTTATTTCGCCATCAACCATTTTGATCCTCATCTCAAGAAGAAACAACAAAAGTCCATTTTTATTTTTGGTTACGCTCCTTCTTGTAGGGTATAAAATGTTGCTTGTTTCGACATATTACCAATATCATTTTCATATTCTGACAAATATCCAATTGTTTTTCCAATACTTGTTTACATTCTCTTCATTCTTTTTTTAGTCAATTAACTGAGAAAATGGCCAAGTTTGGGTAATCCTGCCTCTCTCCCTCTTCAAAGCTTCCCCCTCAACCATTGTTGTTCTTGAGCAGTGGTGCGCACAGTGATATCATGTTGGAGGAATCACGCAATTAGCTATAATAAAACGAATAAAAATATCATCAAATATAAATTCACTACCTTTCAGCAACATATGTAATCAATAAATTGATTGCCTGTATGAACTTACCTGTCTCTTTAGACTTTATACCAAGTCTGTTTCTTTCATTGATCAAAATGATACATATTTGCATGCGCCGCACATACAACAGTGAAGTCAGCACTATTTCGTCATGTAGGCAAGTAGGAAAAGGTTTGAAGCTCAATAAGGTAAATAGTATTTGCAATAGACTGAAATCATATCATTATCGTGTCATGTCGTATGCGTTCGAGTGGTTAACAATTTTGATTGTTGCATAAAGAGTGCACATCATTGACAGAAAATGTGAGACGAAGGCGGACAAGTTGTATGCGCTGTCAGGCAGTAATAATGCAGCGTGAAATAAATTATTGGCTAAAGTTGAACTTCAATAAGTTTGCAAAGTGAGTAGTTGTAAGTAGTATTATAAATCGATTGCTACTTTATTATTACTAGTAACTCTTTTTAAAAGTTTACTCTGACTTAGAAGATGAGTGCCAATTTATTGATTAATTGCCAATTAGCGTGCAGTGTGACTGACTAAACGGAATCGTGGGTCAAGGGACGTGCATTCCCTTTTCAGATATACCTCAGTGTCTTTTCTTGTCACAAGTTGAAATATGTTGGCTGTAAAAATATCTTGATCTTCTGCTATTTGGGCCATTTGTGCAGTTTTTCAAACATTCCATCAAAGAATTTAAGTACACGTGCAACAAGCATACATAAATCCCTTCTACATTAGCAAAAAATATCTAAGATAATCACTGCTTGCACTCCAAGCGCTTTGGTGTCGATAGCCACTTAGGTGATGCGCATCGCATGTCGTGACATTAGAAAAACACTGTAATCTCTTGTAATAAACTGCTGTTGTAATGGGCACCCTTTCAAAGACCAATCAGGGGCAAATGCGAATTGATCTTGTGCCCTGCATTTCCATTAATTTATTTAAAGGGGAAAGGTTATGGTATCACACATTAATGAGAAACATGGACTGATGGGTTCTAAAAGTTAATGGCATAAATAAATTAACAATTTTATTGCTCCGAAATGGTGATAAAAAAGTTTTTTCTTGAAAGTTTGCTATTCAACCAACTTATGAGTGTGCATGGAAGATGGCCCAATCCAATTGACATGTTTAAAAACGATTACTCCTCATCGAAAAAACTTAAAAGTTTCATTAGGTTGCATCAAACGTTCATTGGCATTCCTATCCGTAGCAACTGAAATAAAAAATCATTGTATCCAAAAAGCTGCTCCTGGGAAAAATCTAGCGGTGCACGTACTTTGCCTAAATAGTTAACTTCTAAAAAAGATTAGGAGGTCAGTGGTCCGCCTGATTTCCGTTTTGTATGAGAGATCCCACACAAGACAAAGCAACTTCCGTTCCTAATTTCTAGCCAAATCCTCCTCATTAGTGTGCTTGCAAAGAGGAGTTCACACTCCACTCCCAACAATTAAAGATGCATCCCACACACAAAGCAGAAGAACAAAGGATGCCAACCGTGCCTTACTGGCTCACATTACATAATACTGAGAAAGAAACTAAGAATGAATGGTCTAATATTATGTAATAAAATACGCATGATTATACCCCAATAAAATCTGTCAACTATCAATGCACGAGCAACCTCGTTCTTAGTTGATTTTTTTTCAACAAAAGCATAAAATCACAGGTTTCTCCACAGTCTCACAGGCAGAGTAACCGAGTACAATAAAAATGGAATTGAGTTAATTTCACGTCTTACCCATTTAAGTACATAGTACTTTAAGTTGCCAAACCATTCATTCATTGCCAATAAAATTTAATACCCGAGCATCTACCTCCTGCGTTGAATAACGACGACCCATTCAATAAACCGTCAAGGAAGTCCGCATGTATACATTTACACGTCATGTTGATTACTACCGTAAGACAATTTTACATGTACTACCTCAAATTGTAGCAAAAAGAAGGCAATGCAAAAATCGACCCGATGCATGGAGGCAACACTGTATTGTAGAAAAAGGAACAATAATTATACCGTTGAAGAAGAGCAGATGAGTGAGGATGATGATGATGGGCAGTTATATAGCTTGTATGTGGTTAAACTAAAAAAAAACTAATATATTATGAAAGCAATATTAAAATGAAGACAAAAAAGCGGCAATTATGATTATTGCGTGTTATTTAGCATTATTGCAAGCTGATAAACAGGCTTCTTTTCATGATTTAACCATGTTTAAATATTTTTAACACGAAGTTTGATTGTGAATCAGAGAACATCAATCAAGACCAGCAGAGGCGGAAAAATGACCTGTGCCAACAAAAGGCTGCTGAATAGAAGGAAAATGTGTACATTTTGCACGCGTACTTTTTTCTATCATATTATTAATTGCTCATATTAAAATTTCTGTTGTGACAAAGTGTGGACTGCTGCTGCTGCTAGAAAATGCAAAGAATTTTCATGACCGGTGGAAGAGTGGTGGTGGTGGCGGTGATGCGCGAGTCTGTATTTTATCACTAGTCCTTGTCACATGCCACTCTTCACGTACCCGATGCTGGTAGATAAGTGAAATCACTTCTTGTGTTGGGGACAGGACTGGGTCAGCGAAGTAACGCATGATACAGAAAATGGAAGTGGATGGGTAGAGGCGGATATTGTAATAATAATAAAGAATAATCCTAATAAAATAATAATAGCGTGTAACGTCTCGGCTGATACGGTTAACAACAAAGTTGCATAATGCACATTGTTGGGAGGGGATGACGACAAGGCTCAAGCCTGATTTAATGAATGAACCCATTAAAGTTTGTTAGTGCCACACGTTACGTTGGACATTATTATGTCATTACGCGTGTTCTCTGTGACTGAATCATGATCGTACGTGCTTCAGATGAAAAATTAAGATGAGACATTGCAAGAATAATGATTATTATGGGGAAAAGAGAAGTTTAAGCATAACAATCGCTGTTTCAAAGCAAACCTTTTCTACTGCATTGTCCTAGCGTTGAAACATGACGCACGTGTAAACGTGTACCAATCGTGTTACCTTAATTCCGGCTTCTTCCTTTGTTCAGGCTAAGTATTGCAATGAACACAATTAAACGAACGTCGATAGCAACAAATTTTCTGAACCGTTCAGTGAACTGTATCGAACTTCGAAATAATGTTGAGCACATACCAAACCTTGTGACAGCATAATTTTAGATGCACACCAATAATTCTCGCTTTACGTTCTAATCAATTCTCATAATTATAAATATTTTAATGCGATAATGATGATTCAAAACAAAATTTTAACGTTTTACTTAAAAATCTTAGATACAGATAAAGGGGAATTTTTTTAACACGAACATTACGCGCAAATGAAAATTTATACACATAAATCTACTTATTAAAAAAGGATTTTAAGAACACCAACGCATCCATGGACTGGTCGCCCAGATTAGCTCTAGTTTTTCTGCAAAAATTATTTGCACCTGAAAATACACGCTCGGACTCCACAGATGTAGGTTTCACAGTCATTAGTACGTCCAAAGTCGCTTGCAAAATTTTTCCACGTCTGCCAGTGGTCTCGAAAAGGCTCATTTCATTTCTTAGTGTAGTTCCTTGGTCCCGCTGTCTCCGAGCAGAGACTACATTTCCGCATGGGTTAAATGAACGAGCATCCATAATAGCTTTATTCAGTTCGGCCTCCAGACTTATTTCAACTAACAAAGACTCCGAAAGTTCTGTGTTATCCGTGTTGTCGTCAATCAGAACATCAACTTCATCTGCACTTAAACTTGAGTAAATTTCTTTAATCGTAGCTACCACGGTGCTACGAGAAGAAGTACCAAAAAAGTCATCATTGCGATCTAGCTTACCATAGTGGAGGTATTTAATGGTTTCTGTCAGAACACTTCTCCGTTCTGAAATCCGCGACTTCATGGACTCCTTCAGTTGTATGCCCAGATCTGACTCCAAAAGCGACAGTTTTCTCATCATAAAGTTCAGCGAGATGTCAGCCGTTAACAAGTTAGCATTTTCCCGACACATTGCCTCGCTTGCTAGTTTAACAGGTTCCAAAGCTTCAACTATTTCATGGATAAGCTGAAAATCCTCTTCATTTACATGCAAGGGTTTCCTAAGATCAATCATTGCCTTTTGTATAGCGTCCTTCATGCAGTAGAACCTTTCGAGCATCAACACCATGCTATTCCACCTTGTTTTGATGTCCAGTATCAGGCTACGATTACGACAATGTTCGTCATACTTCTGGAGAACTTCCAGTTTTTTAGGTGAGGCAATGAACATCTTGACAAGCTGTCTGACCTTTTCAATTACTTCCTTTACAACCGGCTGATATTCAATTTCATCGTCATCTGTCGAGTCACTACATATGTCGTTGCTGATACTTTCATCAGAAGGAAGTATTGACTCAATATCCTCACTGTCATTTGCATCTGCAGGTTCCTGGGGCGGAGGCGGGGCGACTATTTTATAAAATACATCAGAGACGGCCAGGTGAACAGCATGAGCGAAACAGAGTTGTTGTTTTCTTCCGCAAATTCTTCCAAGTCGTTTCATCACACTTGCACCATCAGTAACTATGCAAAAAATATGCGATAGGGTGAGCTCAAATTCTTCCAGTCTATCTTCTAGCATGCGTTTGCATTCAGTTGCTGAGCAGGTCTCCGTTATTCTACTTAATCCAAGGTTCCAGAAATTATCCGTCGTGTGTAAAGTGACATTCAAATACCGACGTTTGGCAGCGCTTGTCCATTCGTCCAATGTGACAGTAAATTGTTTTCCCATTCTTTTCAACTTGAGTAATTCATGGATTACTTCTTGTTTTTTCTCGTTTCGGCATTTGATCAAAATTTCTCTGATCGAATTTGGGGAAGTAGGTGGAGTCATCTTTGTGGCCAGCATCAGTAGTTTCCTCATTGTAACGGATTTCGCGAGGACAGCAAAAGGAATTCCATCTTCGGCTGCTAATCGGCTTATTGAATCCAGCATGGACATTGGATCCTGTAGCTCTTTCCTGCCTGTGACGAAGAGGGGTAACGTGAGAATTGGAACGCGATTTCTGTTTGTATAATGGTTCATTTTTATACATAGTTTATTTAATTATTACACTAAATTATACCTCGTTTATTCATTTGATTTATATGAATATTATGTAAAGTAGAGAGATGTCGAAGAAGGGGAGAAGTGCATCCAGTTGGTGTGCAAATGACCTGTCCACATCGGTCAACCTGGCATGTCGCTTCCTGTCCATTTTCCGATCGATCGAAGTATTCCCATGCTTCAGACCTCAATTTGCGCTTTCCCGGCATTTTATAAATTTATAAAATTAATTGCGGATTGGTAGAAATTAAATTCTATTCAGTAGGACTTGGGTAGTAGGCCTTTTCGTCTGATCGTTTTCGACAGGTCGAATTAATCGTGTGTTATGAATAAATGCGAGAATTATTGGTGTTGTGCATAAAAATACTGTAACTACGACATTTTGAACTTCGAATTTTGTTTCGAAGTTCGATAGCTGTCATAACGAACAAATTCAGTGAACTGTCCATCGAAGTTCGTTCGTTATGCAATCTCTAGTTCAGGCTCATCAGTTTCAAGTTTTATACTACGACCATTTTTGTTATTTTTTTCTCTAAAAAATGCAAAGAATATTAAGGGCCTTTCTAGTCACGTATTTATATTAACGTGGACAAAAGGAAGGCATGTGATAGGACTTGGCTTGCTTTTTTGCTAATGCTTTTAAAAAAATATACTGCCATGTGAAAATTTTGAAAAAAGTGTTCCGTCATCTTACGACCGAGTTTTCTTAGAACAAAAAGTTCATCTCGACTTTTTTGTTGCACTCCCGATTGTCCTTTCTGTACAGTACCATTGTTGCATGAACTATGTAATTATTCTTACAAAATTTTAACAGTGTACAGCCGTACACTACTGTTATGTGCATATGTATACATGATGATTTATTTATGTACATATGTAATTTACAACTACGTATGTAGTATGTATTTACAACAGGGCAATTTGAGTGAACTCGTTCGTTGTGCCTTAATACCCAACAAGAAGAGTCTCTAGTAGTTTGTTCCGTCTTTTGCAGCTAAATTGCCCTGAAAGAATTGCCTCATTTCCTTCCTTCCCTGATTATTATTCGCTTTGAATTTTTCACAGGTTGTTTTACGTTGATTAACACTGGTTATTATTTCAAAATTGCACTTTGTGGCTTTCTTGCTGGTCCCCAAGTGGCTTATGGCTTCAAGCGACGTACACTAGAGAAGTACCTACATAATACATGTGCTTCTGTCTTTGCAAGATTACTGTTAGGAATAGGAAACGAATGAACGAATAATATATATTGAATAATGCTGAACGAAAGAGCAGAACACAATGAACACCTCATGTGTCAAAGTAATTAATGACACCTTTAATTATTAAATTACCATATGGTACACACGATATTATTATTCTATTTTTACCATAATTAAATTTTACACTTTTCGTTTGCTTCTTACGTTGCACTATAAAGCCTCATCAGGCTTGCATTGTGACACCGTGACTAAAGGAGACAAAAGCGGAAGAATCTTTAATGCTATTTAGAATGGTGGTCTCTGTTTCGTTAACTTATGTGGTGGTGACACGGCACAGGAATATTAGAACGTAGCATTTCTTCTTTCCCTATCTGATGGCTAATTTTGTAAATAAAAAACACGAGTTGAATAACAATAATATTGACATACATAGAAAACCCTTGTTTTGTATGAAAACGCATAACAATTAATATGGATTAATAACTCCTCAAAAAGGCATAAAAATGGTCATTGTTCTTCTTCTCTAAGTCGTATAGTTTCCATTTCCACACTTCACTCTAACTAAGCAGGAGTAATGAGAGAGTTCACAGTTGGAGTTCGTGTTTTCTTTTGGAAGCAGGTTAAACAAACTCTCGCGACTGAAAAGGAAAGGGTTCGAGCTACTACGTAACGACCAGTCGAAGGAAGGAGAGCGAGCGCATAAAATTGGCGTGCCGTGTTGAGTCAGAAAGTCCTCTCTACTCCAATAAAAAGCCAAAGTACATCAATTAATAAAAAAATTAATTATCAATTACCATGATTTTCTGTTAAAAAGGTAAACTGATTAAACATATTATAATATCGTTTCACTCAACCAAAGTCACTTTTGAGGAGGAAGGCTGTGAGTGTAATAAAATATATGTTTTGTACAAGGAGAAGGCAAAATTCTATGAATGATGACGGAACGTTCAATATTTATATTTTGTTTTGTGGGAAAAATGACGTCAAGTTTCACAATAATTTCACTAAAAACAAGATGTGTGCTGTATAGCTTCTTTGTTAATTGAAACAAAGTCTTATAAAACTTCGAGGAGAGGAGACTCGCGACCCTTCATCTTCGACAATTCGCGACAAAAGTTTTGCCTCAAGTCATAAAAACTTGAAGTGACACTATTCCTCTCTTTTAGTTCTGTATACGAATGACAAAACGCAAAATATTTATATGTGAAGCCTGCAATGATACGTAATTAATTATAAACCATTTCATATTATTCACTCCATTGTCCTCTGGTGCACTGCAAAGTCATTCAAGCTGAGGATTATTTTTCAACGCCGTATTATGCTTAAACTACCTTATCAATGTAATGTGTATTATGTATGTGGTTGATTTTTTGTGTCCGTTTTATGACGCATTATTTCAGCCTCATTTTTTTCTTAAATTTGCGCTTTGTTTACCTCTTTGTGATTTGTCTTCTTAGCCGAAAGCACATTAATAATGCACAAAGTACATAAATGCAATAAATAATGTGGAAAAACTGCTGCAGCAGCGGAATGGATTTCAATTACGCCAAAAGAAACTGACGTGAGATACAACGTTTATAATTAATGAAGTATGCAGATAAGGGATGATGCGCAAAGGTGTTGCTGGGATTGTACCCACTAACAGAAAGGAGAATACAACTTGACTTTGTGATCATTTTTTTCGGCCCTCGGCGGTGCCGTAATCGTCATTTCATTAATTTAGTTTAAAATAATCGCAATAATATAATCGAATAGCACGTGTAATAATTGTGTGTTCAACTTGCTTCAGGCCCTTGCTTAAAGAGGCAAATCACGTCTTAATGTTATGCTCTGAAGGGGTTAGCACATATAAGGTACGTAATGCTATTTTTGCGGGTGAAGAAATACAGGGTAATATTTCATCAATATGCACCTATATAACACGAGCTAAACGATTGCACTCGCTCGCGCAGACATGACACATGAACTGAATACGTAAAAAATATTTCGTTTTCAAAATTTTAAATTGTAATCGTGTTAGTGTGTATCACAAACAAGCACCCAAAACAAACATATCTATCTAAATTTTGCAGTTACACTGCAATGTAATGTATATTGCCACAATGTCATGTCATAATACATTCTGTTTAAAGAATCACCAGTTTTACTTCATTTACGGCTGAATGATGATGATAAGGACGAAAATGATGGTGATGACGCTTCCTTGGTGTTTGCTGTGTCAAATTGTTCGATCAAACACTCTGTTTTGTCATTATTACATTGCGCNACAAATTTTAACTCATCAATATATTTGTACAGCTAGAAATAGACTGTTACTGATTGGTGTAACAGTGTTTCTAATTGAGAATGATGTGTGTACATAAAAAATAAATAAATCATTATACTCTGTTTTGTCATTATTACATTGCGCTTGTGTTTATTTTGCTTTTTTAAATATATCTCTACGGAACGTTTTTTTTTGTGGATTGCGACAAACTATTAAATGAGTAAAGAGAGATACTTAATCATTTCATTATTATGTGATTTTTAAAGAAAAATGCAAAAATATGTAATAAGCAATCATAAGCTTATTACAGAGTTAATGTATGTCACATTTCATTCCGTGTTACGTTGCAAATATTCTAATGATGATGCTGACTGACTAACGATCCTTATGATGATAAGAACGAAGTCACTGTATGTTTCACAAACAACACAATATGGGTACACCTCACAGGCAGGGAGAGTTTACAAAAAGCGAAGTTTTTGCTCGATCCACTCCGAGTCGATCCTAACAATAGGCAACAAATTTTAACTCATCAATATATTTGTACAGCTAGAAATAGACTGTTACTGATTGGTGTAACAGTGTTTCTAATTGAGAATGATGTGTGTACATAAAAAATAAATAAATCATTATTCCTCTCTCGATTTCCCCGTCTATAACAATGAGACGATATATATATATGTGATCATTTTCACCGATAGCGCAATTCTCCGAACTCAAAAGAGTGCAGCATGCTGAGATTAAAGTGATACGATGAAATCATATTATCAGCACAATCATCATTAGGTACGCTAGGGTTCATCATTCTTTATAGTAAAAGCAAGATCCACTAAGGCAGTGTCACTCATTCATTTATCTCTGCATATTTAATTACAATACAAAGCTGACATATGCAATAAGTCTAGTTGCAATATGTACTCACATATGAATTTACGTCCCAAATGCGCAACAAATGAAAATTGAGTTGGATTAAAAATGGAACAAAAATATGAGAAATTTTACGAGTTTGTGCAGAAAAATTTGAATTTCAAATAGAATTTCATAGAATTCAAGTACATTTTTGTTATGCAACATTACCAAAAAAACGTAGTGGGAAAGAGAGTGGTAGAAATCACCCTCATCGCAGGGATGGATGGAAAAGTGTCCCAAGCAAGTGGAATACGTGAGAGAAGGAAAAACAAGGATTGTCTATTGTTATATAATGTGAGAGCTATATAGTCATGTTTACTGCATAAGACGTTAGTTGATGATGTATCTACAATTACACTTGTTGGGAAAGGGACATCAACTACACATTTTCTGAGCACAGATAATTATAAGTAGAGGTGCAAAACTTGCACCTTTTAGATTTACTGCAGAGATGAAATAAATGATGCATTTTCATATATGCTTATCTTGTTCTATTATTAATAATATGTTTGTGCTATTGTATGATTAGAATCGGAAACGACAACACGACCGTCTCATTATTATTACACACCAAAGACGTTAAATATCATCATTTATAGTGGTGATTTATATGCACAACCCACCTTTGTCGTGTTAAGCCATGTACACGGAGGTATTATTTCAACTAATCAGTTTGCGACTATTAAGAATCTTAAAGTAAAGTTGCACTTTAATATATAGTGCAGCAGGAGTGCATCTGAAATTTATATTGTAATGACATTTTTTTCAAGAAAGCACATTATATATTTTTATTATTATTAGGAATGCATGACTCTTGATGAATATTATGATATCATCAGTCTGATTCATCAGAATTCAACAAAGGATGTTTCTGCCACTATTATTACGCACTACGCTTATTGGATATAAGCAGACCTTACATATACACGTGTATAGTTGTGTGTAGGGATAAATTTATTCCGACATTTTTTTGCAATGAAATTGAAATATTTGAACTCAACTTAGATAAGCACGTGAAGTTAGGCATTTTCTCTTATATCACTCTCCTCCTCCGCTTCTTCTTCACGCTGGGATTTTTGACCTGAGAGGTTTTTGTGATACGGGTACACTTTTCTTATGAATGTTACAGCCATTCATGTTGCGTGGACTTATTTATATTTTAAAAGTTTTTTTTTCAGAGCAGAAATATCAACCGTACTATGAAGTGTTGTGGTCACGTTATACCTACAATGACTAAGTAAGTGTACTTGTTAGGCAAGCAATAAAAGTCACTCTCTAGTTTATATCGTCTCAATCACCCTTCTTCGTCCCATCCGGCCTTAGTTAAAGTCTCACACTACGCCTAACAATGAGGAGAAGCTTGATAAGAATGAGGAATATACATGTATTTACTAGATATTTTTGAAAAAAAGTCTTTTGCCGTGTCAGACAGGAGGCTTCAAAAGTGTCGCCTTCGTTAAATACAGTTTAGTTGAGAAATGATTAGTTAAGGTTAAGCACACGCTCCTTGCCTCCCAGCGATTTCAACGAAGAAGTTTGTGTCTGCGGCCTATCTGAAGTGCTCTTGTTCTCCCGTCACTCTTGTAAGTCTTATCAATCAAAGTATCATCCATGTTATTCATACTAAGATTTCGGTTCATCTCAGATTCACAAAATATTTGGCAACATCTTTGAATTATTTTTAAATAAATATGTAAATTGCAAAAATAAGCAAAAAATGCTAGACAAAAACTAATTCAAATTTAAAAAAAACTGAAATAGGTGAATCAAATGGAATTTTCTGTTTATTAGTTTCATGGGAAGCTCGGGTTCGACATAAGAATTTGCTTATTATGAATGTTTACATTCCATCTATTTTGGCAAAAAGTTTAAAGAAACGGATTCCTTTGTTTCTCTTGTTTTTTTTTGTGGTGGTATTAATATCCTAAAAAAATTTCAAGTACCACTTTAATCCATTCGAAATAGCAAGCGCAACCACACACGTCAAAACAACACATGTCTCGCTCATGACTTTAATATGTTTTACCATTTTCTTCACTTTACTAAACACTCGCGTTAATATGAGAGTTCGCTCCTCTCGTGCATGTGGTCCATAATATCTATACCTAACATGAATTAGTACTCCGCCTGCAGATAAATGTACAATTTGGTTTTAAAAAGACCGTGAATGAGGAGTAATGTTTAAAACCTAAAAAACTGGTTCACACAGTTTCATGCAGGAGGCAGGCTGGCAATAAGTACAAAAATAGCCACCCTCTGAGTAAAAAATTTTAAAAAGACCGTGAATGAGGAGTAATGTTTAAAACCTAAAAAACTGGTTCACACAGTTTCATGCAGGAGGCAGGCTGGCAATAAGTACAAAAATAGCCACCTTCTGAGTAAAAAAATCTGTATTGGGGCATTCTTCCCTTTAAAAATACGAGAATATAACAATTGGACTTTTTCATGTTTTTCCAGAACATTTTTGTTTGGCCAAATCAATTACGAGTGGATATTTAGGATTTTAGAAGGAGCAGTACAAAGTGAATGTTGCTTATTGTGACTTTGGATTTGTTGGCGTTCTTGAACTGAACAACGTTACTCGCTTGGATTGTGTGTTGAGCAGTTATTACTTGCGCGAGTCTTTTTGACAAGTGTCAGTGTGAATTTGCAATTGTTGCCACATTCGATCCCCGTGCCATCGAACAAGAAAAACAAGGTGAACAACTTGGAATCATGTAATCAGCAAAGACAATCAAAATTAATTGTTGCAGAGAGGACAAGAGAGCAGAACTTTGCTTTCCCTTCCGAACCCAAAGGGTGCTCGAAAGGAGGAACTGTCCTAGAGTTATTGCACTCCTCAAGTGACGTGAAGCAGTGTATGGTTTATAATTATACGAGCTAGAACATATATTATCCTATCACGTGTCCGTGTCGCTGCTCTTGCGTCACCATAAATAATTTGCAAGAAGATGCACAATTTTTTTGTGAATTCAGAAAGACATGCAGATTATCCAGCTGGGTTGTTGTGATATGTGTAAATGACGCTCGTTGATGGCAAATAACATTCTTCAAGATAAACAGCTTGCCTATATTCAAATAAGTGGATGCAATGATAACTGCATGGAATTAGCATACAGGACAGAAGCAAAACATGCTAACATTAATTCAGAAAGATTTTAGATTTATTTATCATTCCCGCAATCCCATTTACGTCGCGTTGACTGACTGAGAACGTTATTTTTTGGAGTTGATGATGTTATCAGAATTCAATGGTTATATGTGACCATAAATTATTGAATTGAGATACTACATTCCTTTAACACTTTTTTGTTGGGACGATGAAATGATTGACTGACTTGACTCTTCAAAGTGAGGGGATGTCACTGAAATGTTTTGCGTGGAGCAATTAGATAATTAGCAATTTAATTACCTTTGTCACATTGTCAATCTGCAGACGAGTAGATCTTGAGGGATGTGACTATCATTATCGGCCGGAGTCGGATCACAAAATTAAATTATTGGATCGTCATGTGAAAAGGAAGGATTCTTTTTGCATCGTCTTCATTTCTTGAAGGATTTTTCATGGATCACATGCACTAATAAATAAGTTTGTGCGGAAGGAGAACCATAAAACCAAAAATAAATAACAATAATTATTTATCGACAGCAATATTACAAGCTTAAGTACTACTACCGAACAAGGAGAAAAATTGCCACTGCAGCCTCTGATGTTCGCAAACCAGTAATTTAAATTGCAGACAGATAGTGCATCAAAAGGAAACCAGAAAGCATCAAGGATGAAGATGCGACGGGTAAGAGCATTAATGCATAATATACAACTTGTAAAGTAAATAATAATGTAGCACTTGGTTAAAATTCAATTCTTTTTCACAGACATACATCAGGTCAATTTTTGTGGAGAATAGTATAATGATCATAACGATAAGGCTTGTCGTGACTGTTATTTCGTTATCATTTTTCTGCTCTTGGTTCCACAACTTTACCACATTAGTCTATGTATGTATTATTTAGTTTGAATTTACTTAGCATGCCCGAGTTTTTTTCACCCAGTCGCTTGGTTGTAAACAGTCAACCGAGAAGCTCAGCAACAAACATATGAAATGGTTTCATAAAATCATACCAAAAATACAAAGACATTCATACCGTGGTAAATCTAAAAAAATTCTTAGTTTGGTAAGGAAACCAGAACAAATTTTTTATCATCATTAGCAGCAGAAATTACATTTAAAAAATGTGCATACGGACAATTCCTCACAAATATAGATTTCAAGAACTAGTGCTTAACAAAGAGACGCGCACATTTACACAAGGCAACTATTATGGATCTTAACTAAAATACAAAAATGCAAGAATTGTGAACTTGTATGCATTGCCCTTAGGAGCATCTTATCAAATCATCATGGGTCATTATTAGTGCCCCATTCCACTAGGCAAGAAGACGAGCATTGCGTTAATGAAAACTGAACAATGGTGATTTATATTATTAAAAATGCACATAACTTGTCATCAGTCAAATTAGACAGTAAGCATGTAAAACTCATAGAGGACACGCACCCTTGAAATTCTTTGTTCTCTCCTGTGTCCTTTTTGGAACGCCTTTTTAATAAGTACGATCGTTTCTCTCCGTCATTCTTTTCAATAGAAAAAAAAGTTTTTCTTCAATTAAAACTGAGAGACAAGTTCAAGTGAGAGTATATGCTCTTGCTCACTGTTGTGCATCATACTGGCTTCCTCTTGGCACAGTTCATGGTTTTCAGTGAAT